>JAFBJT010108048.1:122088-138442 GCA_016785325.1 Chascanopsetta lugubris | reverse complement strand
AAGGAGACTTGTATGGGCTGATTGGTGAGGGGAGGTGGGTGGGGGGGGGGTGAGGGGGAGTGGGGGGAAGAGGGAGGCCACGTGAAAGCAAACACATGACATGACAGATGTGAGGTCTTTCTGTGATGACACACACTAAAATAAAAATCAAAGATTCTACCATTTTATTTTATTTTTTAGTTAAAGGTGGAGTGTGTAAGATTTGGTGACATCTAGGGGTGAAGTTGCATGTCGTATCCACCACCTCACCCTCACCCCTCTGAGCATGACAGACTCAAAAGATGTTTAGTATGCCCACTCTGGGCTATCGTTAAAAACATGGCAGCCCCCAGAGGACCCGCTCATATAAATATATATATGTGTAAATGGGCTGATTTAAAGTTAACGGATTAAAAAAAAAACTGTAAGGTGACTATGGATTCATGAAAAAGTCGGTGGGTCATTGTTTTTTAATTTTTTGTTACAAAAATGACCAAAATCGTACACACTGAACCTTTAGATGAATTAAAATTAGAAATAGAGAATTTGATGCATATACAACCTGAAAAATTGTTTCGAAAAATGTGTATTATCTCAAATCTAAACTAACATTAAAGCAGCCTGTACCTCTTTGTTGACATCAGCACACATGTGAAGAGACAGACTGCACGGACGTCTCTCATTTTTCCGTCTGTTTTCTTCTTTTTGATGCAGCCCTAAATTGGGACAGGAGAAACGAATTGCTAAATTTTTAATTAACTTCATAACATCTGCACTTGTGCTTTGAGAGAGCAGCGAGATTTTCCTTTTAACCTATTCCAGCACATTTGCACACCAAGGTAAATCTTGATGCTTGGCACTCTTACAGAAAGGAAGAGAGAGAGAGAAAAAAATCAAAAATGGAAATGAACTCTCACTTGTGTGCGCAGATCAAAGAGGCAGAATTATTCAACTTTTTTGCCATTGCTTGATCTTCAAAAAAGAAGAGAGGGAAAAGTAGGGGAGATGGATGGATGAATCGGTTTGAGTTATGTCTGTTCTTTTTCGATGTTTCTCCGTAAGGTCTCTTTTTCCTTATCTGCTGTATTTACTTGTTCATCGGGACTTTAATGTTTTCATACGAAGCTGCTTCACACAGAGAGTACAAATCTGGAATCCGTTTTTTCTCAATTAATTGAACAGCCTCTTAAATGTTCCGCCTGCAGCGATCGTTTAATAAGACACTCGCACCTGTGAATGAGAATAAAAATGTCTTCTGTAAAGTATCATATATGATATTCTAGGATCCACCGACTTCAACCGGACCACCTCGGTAAACGCCTGCTCCCTCGTTATTAGCAACACCTCCATTACAGCTCCATCAACGCTCCTTTTATCTCGGTTGGACATTTTTTCAATAAAAACTTAAAACGCTAATACAAAAATTCAAACCCGGCCCCCGTCTGTCAGAAACCTTCACGCTGCACATCCAGGCCTGACCTGTGCCATGAACTCAGGAATGATATCAAACCACACTTAATGCTTTCACACTTGTTTGCTATAAACTCCTTCGCAAACTCACATATATAGACGTATTTATAAATGCTGTCATATTATGTTATACATACATTTATTCATCCATTCAGGTATATTCTCCTGCTATCACTTATTTATCTTTCACCACCATTCCACATGTCGCTCATTCATTCAAACACAGCCTGTGTTTACATACACTTCCTGGCATTTTGCCCAAAAGTAATCTCTTTATTCTATTTTGTCTTTATTGTTCTTATAGATTTGGCTTGGTTTGTACTTCATCTTTAATACTTATATACTTTTATACTAAACACCTGTGTGGAGGGTTAAGACTGAGGGTCAGGGTACTCATTTTTAAGGCCTTTGCTGCTCTGATATGGAATTGTCCTCACTGACTATTACTGAAGGTTTGTCTTATCTTATCTTATCTCATCGAGGTAATAAATCCTATATTTTTAAGGGTGTTCTATTTCGTCCCTCCTGTGGGAGCGATGCTCGCTGAGGTTTCCATCTACAGTATTTCTTTCCCAACTAAAATGTTTTATTTGAATTATCAGTTACATATCACACTTTCACAGAGTTGAAGATGTTGGACCACAAATTCTGTGATTTGTGAATCTGGACTTTACAAATACAATCAATTACCTGCATTTATTTTTTTAAATATACACAAATATATACTCAAATATATCATATAATGTCTTGTATTTTCCAACTCAAGACCTTGAGAATTAGTTTTCATCAAATAATGAAATGTAAAGTGTTGGACCCACTGCACTGAACATCATTTCCCCATCAACATTATAATTACAGCAGAGCTGAGTATAGCGAGATACCAGACGGTTCAGTTCCAGAGGGCTGTGAAGGAGGCCACACACAAAGGCTCGGGCTGAGTTTACACAAGAGATAAAAAAAAAAAAAAAAAGAATGAACTGATGTGTTCATTTGCTCTGACTTTGCCTCATCTGCATGTATCACGTGTGGTGAGGGTCAAGACTGTGGAGACACTGACTGTCAGAGTCAGATTTACGAATACATGGACTCAGCACAGGAGCTTCAATTCAGTTGGCAGCAGTTGTTGTTTAGCAAAGGGATAATAACAAAGTAAAGAATATTGAATCGAAGGTCCATTCTTTTTTTGGGGAGGGATGAGATTGTTTTTGTTTTAGTCAGATCTCATTTTGAGAGTATAAAAAACGTTTTATGTTCTTACCTTCACTTGTAAATATCCATGACTCTTCATCCTTATTTCCTTTTAGTTTCCAAATGTTGAAGTTTTGAAACGTAAACTTCCATTTTGGAAATCAGGCCGAGCAAGCGAGTAAAGTAAACAATCTATCGGCGCCATTTTTCTTTTTTGAATCTCGTGAATCGTTTCTTCTTCTCTGCGTCACGACAACAGCAGCAACATGTACCTGTGTGCTCACGTGCGCCCCCCACAGGAGAAGTAGGGTATTGTTTGCTTCCCCTGGTACATTTTCACTGCGGCTCTATCTTCAACCAGTCAGAACAAACACCGAACGCACTCACGGAATTTATATAAACCAGACTGTGGAAAGTCACAGTGTAAAATAAAAGTGTTTACAAACATTATATCGACCACATACAGAGAGACAGCATCACGCACGCGCAGTGTGTGGCACACAAAACAGTGTGTTCGAACCGGAAGTAAGAAAATTCGGCGATTTTGACATAAAGAATGATGAATTATTACAATCATATGGAAAATTTATTTATTTGTCAGTAGACAAATGTCGATATTTATTTTATTTCTATTATTAATTGTTTTTTTTTAAACTTTTCATGACCTGTCATGACAGGGCCTTGCCTCCCCTGACCGTATGTGCATGAATGTATGTGTGTATGTATGTGTGTATGTATGTGTGTGTGTGTATGTATGTATGTATGTGTGTGTGTATGTATATATGTTTAGTACCTGTTCCACAGTTACAGTTGCCTCCTGTCTGTTGAAAAGCCGATGAAACAGGAGAAGAGACCCCCCCCCCGCCCCTCCCCTCCCCCCAGCAGGCACCTGCACAGGCAGTCCTGACTGATGTGGGTGATATCACAGCACACACCAAAGCCCCTGCAACAAATCTCCCTTTGATACAGCAAACACAATGATGTCTCTATAGGAAACCCCCTCACGGCTGTGTGTGTGTGTGTGTGTGTGTGTGTGTGTGTGTGTGAGTGTTCACTTAGATCTGGCGGGTAACCCCTCAGAGAGAGAGAGAGAGAGAGAGAGAGAGAGAGAGAGAGAGAGAGAGAGAGAGCAGAAAAGGGGCATGGTGGAAGGACAGGGCTGATTCTGGAGTCTTTTACTGCATTTGCTGTTGGCACAACTCTCCACTAGAGGACGCTGCCCCCACATTGTTTCTACTTTATTCCATTTGAGTAGATCCTTTTCTCAAAGGTCTGTTATTTGTCTCATGAGCATTTTTGCAAAGTTTATGGATTCTATTTGGTAAATTGTAAATAATCTCCATTTGACATTTCACACTTGACGTTGATTTGTGACTCTTAGGTTACCACATTTTCAGGTCATACCCACATCACGTCATTCATGGCAGATTAAGAGCAGATTTGTATCTTTTATTTAAGGACTTCAAAAAGTCAAACAACAAATAATTAAGAACAACAAACAAAGAAACAAACACAATCCCCACTGTCTTTTTTCACCTGTCACAACTGGTGTCAGATGCTGTTCAGACTGTAAAACCCTTTTATATGCAAATATCTGATAAGTGAATTTGGGAAAACAAACACAGGGTGTTTGTATCACAAAATATCACATATCAAACGCACATCCTTGTTTGAAATATCAACAAAATAGAAGAAACAGCAAAGAAAAGACAAAACTGTGATTCAGAAAAATGGGGATGTAGAAAAGTGAAAATGTAATGTAACATCTACATCAAATTTCAGAACAACAAAGAAATCAATTAATGAAGAAAGAAAGAAATAACATTTTTTGGAACTCGAATCAATGTGAGACTTTGAGCAAAGAACAATTCAATTTTTGACTCTTATTTTCTGCACTGATATTTCTCCACAAATATTCTCAGCTGGGTTTCATCAATGCAGATCCTCAATTTGTTTTTTCATGACTACAATCAAAAGTCTATTTGTCTGAACTTCTACACAACTGGTTGTATACCATCAAGGTCTATTACAATAGAAACCCAATTTATTTTTGCAAAGATCCCATTTCCTTAAATCACAAATTCTCTGCAGGTTAGTCACAATGTCCCTTTAAATACCCAGAAAACGTGCAGTCCTTTTACCCCCCCCCCCTCACTGTTGATGTCTGCAACAAAAAAGGAGAGGGAAAAAAAAAAAAAAATCAAGAGAGCCTCATCACATCCAGTGAGGTGGGGGCAGCCCCCAGGCTCTTGGCTTTGTCTGCCTGTTGAGTGGGGCCATCAGATAACAGCCAGGACAATGGCGCTCCATTCTGAGGGCTCTCTTTAAATGAGCAGGAAGCGGCGCTGAGCGCCTAGCCGAGGCTTCTGGTGGACTCCCTGGGGTCTGCTCACCCCTGACGGAGCACGCCACTACTCAATGGCTGGAGAGCACGAGAGGAAATGAGAAGCTGGTGGCCACCCAGCCGGAGCCACGGGTGGCCTTTGATGCTGAGTGAGTGCGGATGGGAGCAAGGGAAAGGTGATGGAGAGGAGAGGCGAGGAGAGGAGGTCTCATACAGAGATGACATCATGAAATACTGATGTGGAAGCAGTTCAGCTTCGTACCTCAGTGGAGTGCACAGCGTCGAAACAAAGTCCAAGCCTGATTTATGCTCGCATGTCGCATCGAAATGCAGCTCCCGTGTGCCATTATGTGTATTTAGGTTCTTTGCAGTGTATCATCCATATGCCATGAAGCCATTGCACTGCCAATCCACCGGTTGGCATTGTCAGGATTTCTCTCTGCCTCCCTGTTGAATCTTTTTCAACATAGTACCTCTGTGTTTTGCTGGAGCCCCTGCATGGACTTTACTGGAGGCAGAGGTGATGAATTGAGAAAACCCAGTCATTTGAGCACTTAGAGGAACAACGTTAAAAAACGGTTTTAAAAAGCAGCAAAGAAGAGAAACACAAACCTCACATAAGGGACAGATGTTGAAGTCGTGTGTCATTACGACAGGCGAGGTTCACGCCACCTACACTGAACCTTTAGCATCAGGGTTTGCAGAGGATATATGTATCAATTCCGAGTCGCATAACTTTATTTTTTCACGTTATGTTGTTGACATAACTCGCACAGTAAATGCTCTGTGTTTGTACAGCACTTTATCAAGTCTTGAAGACTTCTCGAAGAGCTTCAAAGTCCAGTTTACATTCACGCAGTCGCTCAAACATTCACACCGTGCATCTTCTTGCAGCACTTTGTGTCGATGGGGGTTCAGTGTCCGACCTCGTGCCACATCGTAGTGATCCTCACCCATACTATATCGAACCATGCACGGTATCTTCTGCTACATGCACCGATCACCGATACACTTTATTCACAATGACCTCATCAGATGTTTGTTTTTGTTCTACTTCTGACTTCTGGTGCAGTGTGGAGTTATACAAAAGCCCTTGTTCTCGTTCCACTTCTGCCGTCTGGCCTCAGATGTGCGTACATGACCGATGGCACACGGCGGCCGGAAAGCCGTCTGGCAGCGGCTGCCACTACCACCCTGCAGGGTCGCCGTCTCACTGCCCTCCACCCTGGTGCTTCGGGCCGGGTACGTGCCGCCGGGGGTGTCTGGTGGCGCAGTGGCCCCCGTGAAGACTTCCACGCTGCTCAAAAGGCTGACGTCAGGAGAACCCACCGCCGGACCGTTACTGAGATTACATAATAAACAGACTGTAAATGGATGCGATCCTTGCCCTAATTACAGTATTGTCCTGAATTTGGATCGGCCCATTGGCGCAGGGAACAGGAAACCTCTGTAAGGGTTACACATGAAAAATGAAGCAAATTTCTATCTGTGATAAAAAGCTGATACAAGACAATGTTTTGGTTGGTTTCAAACTTTTTCTGATGATACCAACTTATTCTTATTCATTTTAGGGGGGTTTTAAATGCAGGAAAATGGCACCAATAGTTTTTCTTACGCACAACTAAGTTGTAGACTAGAGTTTCCACACTTGAATCCATGCAAACCAGTACTGGTTGCTATTTCCAGTCAATTGTTACGCTATTCTAAAATGCCTATACATGTAGAGGCACCGCTCCATGGACACTGCTCATCGGAAATGGGGACAGCCACCGAAATGACCTCAAGGAGTGGTCACTTGGAACAAGCTCAAGGCTGTAAAATGTTGGTGGATGTCAGCCAGGAGTTCAAACCACAAATTCACCACCACCCTCGGAACAGACCCGGTCCCGCTGATTCAACACCCTGCGCATTGTCTTCTTCACAGAAGAATCTGTTCCCTGGAAGGAGGCTGTTCATGAGGCCAATGAAAGGCAGAGGCTGTGCTCTGCAGGGATGGCATCTGAGGCGGCAGCGTTTTCATCAAGACCCATCGCTAGCTCTCTGGATCTGGAGCAAAAGTCCCAACTGGGCCCTTAGATAGTCGAGCGAGAGAGAGAGAGAGAGAGAGAGAGAGAGAGAGAGAGAGAGAGAGAGAGAGAGAGAGAGAGAGAGAGCCCATATCATGTAAACCTGTGGTTGACCTGCTTTTGAAGAATGTGTCTCATTCCCAAACACATGTTGATGATAAGCAAAACAAATACAGACGTGTCCGTAACATCCATTAGTGACCAACTAGATCTTCTAACATCTTTGATGGTTGGAAACTCACTTAGTGCAAATGACCTTCGGTGAACAAGTGATGTTCAACATCTTGTCCTCGAAATGCAGCTCTGTTACAACAACGGTGGCAGAATAGGTGCTATATCTTTAATTTGATGAATAACAACGACAACAACAACAACAACAGCAGCAACAATAACAGCAACAACTACAATAATAATAATAATAATAATAATAATAATAAGTATCACTATTATAGATACTGTTATTCTTCTGTCATAGTACTTACTGTACCGTATGACGCTGCGTACTTGTCTTGTAGCGTCACACTGAGAATCCTGAACCAGTTTTGAGGGCCAGTGGTCAAAGGTCAAAGGTCAAACAGTAAGACCAGTCGAATCAAAACGTTGGCACATGTCGAGTCAACATTTTACGGCGGTGAGCACCGCCCACCAGTTCTGAACCCGGTGTGAGGTGAGCCCTCCCGCACCACTGATCCTCAAGGACCCTCTCCATCCAGGTTCCACGCACGAGGTGAAATCTACTGGAGTCACGGCGGCGGATCAGCGCCAAGTCCCCCCCCCCCCCCCCCCCCCCCCCCCCCCCCCCCCCCCCCCCCGGGGGGGCAGCGCCCCACCCCCCCCCCCCCCCCCCCCCCCATACCACCACCCCCAAACAACCTGCAGTGCTGTGGCTATTTCTACGATCTAAATACCTGGTTCTATGCAAACATAAGCGGGCATCACTACTGCGCTCTCACAGTTGAAGTGCGTACACAGGTACACCATGCGCCGCGCGGTGGGAGAGCGCATGGGTGTTGCCCGAAGGGCTTTGAACAACATGGAAATGTTTCTTGGTCGCGCTGAACTCCGTCAGCGGTCTGAAGCTGAAAGTGAATCTCTTGTTGACAGACGTATTGAGGCGCAGCGGACAATGCAGCAGCAGCTCTTACAATGTGGTTCAAGGCTGTGTCGCCCCTGTGTACTTGAGCCGCACAATGCTTGGGCATTGGTGAGGAAGTGACACATCCCACAACCAGACTGTGCCGTCGGCCCACAGGGCCCCCGCGGGTCCACAACAGCTCTCCGGCATGTTTTCAGTCAGCATGATAATGACACAAACTTTCATTTGCTATTGTAACTGATGAACAAAAGTGCAGTGGTGCTTGAAGACTGATAACACACACCTCTGTTTTTGGGGTCAGATGTTGGGGGGGGGCTTGTGTTGGTGGGGGGGGGGGGGGGGGGGGGGGGGGGGGGGGGGGGGTGACCGTGAGTCACTCCACATGAGACTAAACACAATTTGTTTTTCCATGTGTGGCACCACATGTGGGAGGAGGACAGACAGCAGAGAGACTGCAGGCAGATAAAGGAAGGTCAGATGGGAATCCAGGTCTCACCTTTTGTTCCCTCCAGCTGACGGACAAACTACGTAGGAGAGCCGTTGACCCTTTTTTTTATTGTCTCTCTTGGCACGTTTGGTCACGGGAGCAAAGAAGAAAGAAGATTACGGTCATCATGCCACAATGTTACTGCTTGGGGGGAAAAAATAAGGTATTTTTAAAGTGTTTTGGTTATGGATCAGTTTCAATCAATGTCCATCCCAGGGGTGAAGTTTGATTTTAATTCAGGAGCCGCATAAAATCTGAACACATAGGACAGATTATAATAACAAGAAGATACGCTTTATTGAAGCCCGCAGCTCTAGTCATTTTTAACTAACAGCTTGTGTGCAAACAGTTCGTTTGTTCAACAGTGATGTGTGAGAACCCCCAGTGGACAAGTGTGGAATTACATCTACTTCTGTGGTGTGAACACATCTGTATCTGACCTGATGGATTTCCAGAGGTCCCTCCCCTTCAACCAGGTGGTTTGAAAGGGAACAGCAGTTTGATTTCAAGCTCGATTCAGAATAAAATGGTCCTGGTGTCATTGTGACATCATTATTTTTGGTTGTTACCATCATGAAAACATACACGTTAATCATGGTGGATGCTTTTTAAGAGCACACAGCACCACAGTTCCCTGGGGAGCCGCTGAACATGGGCGTGTGCTGCCTCACCCGCCCAGAAGATGCATGACTCTGCCGTGTGATGAATGGCCATGACCAGTGTAGGTGTGGTGGAGGTCAGACGACGTTCATCAAAGAATGAAAAGGAAATCAGTGAGACTGCCTGAAACATACCAGACGCAGGCAAAGTGAAATGAAAATCAAAAAAGGACAGGGAGAGAAATGGGAAACTGTGGCCTCAACTGGACATATATGGATGTTAACGAGGGAGTGAAATCCTCTAAAGATCTGTGTCAAAAGTCTGAATTAACAAAGGGATAAAAAAGGATTTTGTGAAAGCATGCCAGTATTGTTTGATAATTGTGTTGCCTTCACAAAGGCGCGCGATGGGCCACACCGAAATACTCACTTAGTCGTGCGCATCAAAGGGCTACGAGATCAATTCCTCGGTCGTGCTCGGCTCTTAACCCCCGGCAGAATCATTGCATGGCGTGAGTGACAAATCACAACAACTTCACCCACCGGCAGGAAGACGTCTTCACAGTAGCAGGACTGTCGCGGTCAAACAATGCAAATACCTGGACAGCTACTAATGGATGGAGAGGAGCAGCGGGCGGAAAGGGATGGGAGAGGTAAGGAGACAGCGATAGAAGGAGGAGAAGCTTTGGCCGCCAGCAACCAGCCTCATAGACAAGGTCATTTCCAAAGCGAAATGCCATGGGGGGTCGGGACAAGCATCCCATAAAGCAGATAAAGAACAATAGCAGGAACTATAGGCCACAAAATGACTGGAGCCTCTCCCTGGTCGAGAGGAATACAAAGACCCGGCAAGACCAGGACACTCACCCAGCGTGAAGGAGACGGGGCGGCCGGGATATTTTTATAGTTTGATTGATTCTGTGGCAACAAGAAAACGACGGACCACGAGCTGTGCTGCCAAAACAAAGTACAGTTGTTGTTGTTGTTGTGGAATTCCCCTTTCCCATTGGCCTGAGCCCCACTCATAACAAATGTTTTTTTTTTGTTTTGTTTTTTTAATGCAAACCTCTGCGACCTGCCGGAGTTTGACCCGAATGACTTTTCAATCAATGTGGGTCGGGTGCCCCATTTTCCTTTGTCTCATCTTATGTCGAAACACACTCCCGAGCAACGGATGGATGCGCAAAATTTTCCAGCCATTAGCATGTTAGCTTAGCAATACACTTTGCAGCAAAACCTATCATTTGCTTCCTGGCAGCGTTTATTCATTTATTCATTTCAATGAGGATGGCTCGCTGGGAGGACAGCGAGCTGAGCGAGCTTCTCCAGATTCATTCCATTTAAAGGTGCAATGTGAAAGATTTTATGTTAATATTAATCAATGGGCTCATTTAAGGGTAATGGGAGAAAAAATTGAACATTTAGGTGATTATACATTCACGAACAGGCCAGTACGTAATTGTTTTGTGATGTTCAAAGAAGTTACAAAAATGGCGGAAATCTTACACACTGCACCTTTAAAGAAAAAAATCTGTATATACGACAGGAAAAAAGAAATTGAATCACTTTAACCAGTAATATACTCTAATATACTTTATTTGCTCCACTGCTAAATATTCTTGCACTATCTGTTTATATTCTTTTAGGTCGTACCCACAATCTTCAGTCTGATATGAGCCTCATGTCTTGTTATTTCTTTATCTTCATTATCTCCATTCTTGACACTGACTTTGCTTTTGAAAAGCTGGACGTGATCTCATATAATGTGATTTGAAAAAAACGTAACAAATCCTTGTTTCACTTGACACGTGTTGTGTGCGAAGAGGTGTTGAGTCCCTGTTTGTTTGAGCCGCTGAGCCACTTGAATCCATGCCGTTCTGTATAAACACCTCAGCTGTGTACTTAGTGTCTGGAGGTGCCACTCAGGTATTCACGTCGACATTGTTTACAAATTCATAAAGTGCGACTCCTGTTTTGATGGAGCAGAGGGGTTTCGGTCCGTAGTTGGGGGTTAACACTCCATATCCTTTTCCATCCAGCACATTGTTCCTTTGACCACTGATTAATATCTTGTTTAAACAGCCTGCAGACACACCAAGACGTCGGTATGTTCATAAATCCTCCAGAGTTGATCAACACAATGGCCCACATTCCTGGCATTTAAGGGAAGTTCCTTATATCACTGTGTCTCCTCTCCACCAGGGACACAAATCCAGGGGAATATGACACTGGAGCAAAAACAAAACACTCGCAGCGCATTCCTGTTTATTTCATTTCTTTTTTTTTTTTTACCTTCACCTTATCCTCTCGCCTGGAAGAACAAGAACACGTGGGCTACACGTGTTGAGTTTGGAGTCAACACTCATCTCTGTAAAGGAAGAGAGAAATCATCTGACCTTTGACCTCTCTCTTACATTATCCTCTTACTACATGATCCCATAACCCCCTCAGCTGGTTATGGCTCCATCTGTACTGATTAGATGACAAACTGCATAAAATCTGAATCAGAGTTCATGGATTTCAGCTCAGTTATCTTGTTGTTGACAGCCTTGCTGCTCACTTTAATCCCAAATTGGCGGAAACCAAGACAGAACTAAATTGATTCACATTTGCCTCATTTATTCCCAATGGGACGTCACTGACGACATTTGGGAAAATGATTTGCTCGCCGAGTGTAAGAGCTCTTACAGGTTACATGGTGGTGTGATGCCATGAGGTTCTAATGAAGGTTTTCTACGTAAACACCTGCAAGTCTGTTTGTGTATGCGAAGATACACCACAACAGTGAAGCCAAAGCATCGTGATCGCCCCCTAGTGTCTGGCCGCAGTGTAAGTCCTGCCTCCTCCATGTAAATGGACCAAACTAAGGAGTATTGTGTGTATACAGTATCACATAGTTCCACTGTAAAACACTTTTTTTTTGCAGTGATTTTTCATACTTTAATGTATGATAGTTTATTTTCACCATAAGAGGTACACTCTAAAAAAAGCGGGCTTTATTTTTTTGTACATACATATTCTGAATGTTATTCTACAGAATCAATGCAAAGTGTGACATTAAAATGATGTAATCATAGTTTGAATGAGATTTGTTTTAATAAAATGACATTTGAGCATATAAGTACTACGTGAAGTTTCATTTTATTTTACGAAATGTCATTTTACATAATCACACAAAACACTTACGATGATGAGACACACTGCACCGACCGAATGAAACAAAACTACACGGACATTTTCCACGTGATTCAGATCCATAAAGTTAGTCATGGTTCTTTTTTTTAGAGTGTCCTAGTTTAGCACCGTGTGTCCTCGGCAATGAGATGCCTTCTTTCTTTGATGAAAGGTTTATTTTAAAGTCCAAGCTTCAAACACTCTACCCATCCAGGCGGGGTCCTCACTCATTCAGAGCAAATCCCAGGGTGTTGTCCTGCATGTGCAACAATAGGAAACGGTGGCATTGCCTGCACCGGCTCACGTAGCCTCATGCGATGGGACGTGTCACTCGTGAGACGGGAGAGGTTCAGTCGCTGCGCCGCGATGTCGGTGCAGTCATGAATGAAAACATGCACTGAATTCTGTATTTCCTTTCTTTTGTAACAGAAAGTACGAGTTCCCCCTGCTTCACTCTCACCCCTCAGCTCGAGTCAGACCGTCTCGGTTTGGATCGGATACGATGGTTCCAAATGACATCCATGGCAGCCGCTCGTACTATAACCAGGCTGACGGGACTCGGCCATATCCCATATTTTCAGTTCCTCTTCAGCATGTACTTTAGTTTGTGGTCCAGTACAATCGTTTACCCTGATTCTGGATGGGGATGGATGGGGCTTTTAAAGTGCAGCGTATCAACCCAAGCATACGAGTCAAACTGAACCCCCCGGACGACCCTTTTGTGAGGGTCTCACTGGGCCTTTAGACATGAATACGGCTGCCTGTTTGTCACCCTCTTGATTCAAATGTAGCCAACACATCTGTGAGTCTCCTTCTCGAATCACCTCCAGCTTCAACAGCGGCGCCCGGTCTTGTAAACACAATGTTTTTCTGTTGTTCATCACAAAGATCCCGATTGATATCTATTGCGTCTTGTGTTCTTCCGAAGCTCCCTTGTAGCCGCTCTCCGCAAAACACAAAGAACAACATCTCACTCATCCCACGCCATCTCTGATCGGAGTCAAGGTGCAGTTTGATCCATGAAGCAGTCTGCCATGTGTGATTGGGTTTCACAGGTGGTCTCACGGGTACTGGACCCTTTCTCCTGTGGCCACACGGTTTAAACCCCCAATGCCCATTACAGACATCCATCCCCCTCGGAAATGAACTCTTTTGCGAACAGATGACGGTTTGGGGTTACACCTCATCCCCACCAACAATATCACTTTGATCCCCGTCGTCGTTTCGCACAGTGCTTTACATTGTATCGGCTAATTGTGGCTCCTCTCAGCCTGTACCTCCCGCACAGCTCTCAGGAGGCGTGTGTGTGTGTGTGTGTGTGTGTGTGTGTGTGTGTGTGCGTGCGTGTGTGTGTGTGTGCGTGTGTGTGTGTTTGGAAGTAGGGGTGTTAAATCAAGGGAGTATTAGGGATCTTTCAAAATCAACTAAAGATACTTTGAGAACTATTCCCTTTAACAGCCTCACACAGAGCCTGCTCTTGGCATAGGCCGTATAGACAGTCGCCTGTAGGGCGCCACCTGCTGGAGGGGGCACTGCTGCAAGCCCCCAAACAACAAACAAACAAATAAACAATTACAAAAAAGATAAATAGAAGAAGATTAATGATAGTACGAATCTGCATCCCTGACTAAAATGAATAACAACAATACTGTGTGTTCCCCACTTCCTGGTCATCAATACCAGTCGATCGTTACATCTTATCACACGTGACACACCAACGAATGTCAGCTCTGGGCTATTGAAAAAAAGATAAAAAAATAAAACATGGCGGCCTCCATAGAGAGGACCGGCTCCTGATGCACTGTAAATACACACCGAGGGGCTCCTTTTAGGGTCACGTGAAAAGAACATCACCTATTCAGCCGATTCTAAAAATCATAAAAATATCAGAATACTATTTTTATATACAGACAGAAGTGACAGAAGTGTACAGAAATCTCACACACTGCCCCTTTAAGTACCTGGAGCTCTACTCTCTCAAAAACCCCCACAGGGAAGTAGGGGCACTAGGACCCAGAGGGGGGGTTGGGCTCAAGAAGCACCACCACCAGCACCAGCACCAGCACCGCCACACCTCTGGGAACAAAGTTGTGAAAAAAGTTGTTAATGACCAGAGTCAGACCCAGAGTCGGGGCTGCGCGCCCTGTCATTGGCTGCCGAGAGTCTGACAGGAGGATGTCATGACTCCTGAGGTCACAGCTGACTCTGCTATAATAGTCACGCACCGTGGCCCCACCGACTGTGCTTGAGGCCCCGCACCGCCACTCACCATGAGCACGTCTGTGGCCGTGTACCGGAACATCTACACGGAGGACCGCTTCCAGCAGGCCTACGGCTCCGAGGACAGCGCCGGCGGCAGCCTGCGGCTCCGGGAGCGTTTGGCCGGCAGGTGCAGGTGCTCGCGGCGGGCCTGCCTCCACCTGTTGAGGGAGAGGGTGCCCGTGTTGGAGTGGCTGCCCAGGTACAGGCTCCGGAAATGGATTTTAGGAGACACGGTGGCCGGACTGACAGTGGGTATTCTTCACATACCACAAGGTGAGAGGGACCGGATGTTGTATGTATGGTCATGTATAGAGGGAAACTCCTGGTGTGTGTGTGTGTGTGTGTGTGTGTGTGTGTGTGTGTGTGTGTGTGTGTGTGTGTGTGTGTGTGGGTTTGTGTGTGTGTTTAATTATTTTTTCTTCCCATTTTATTAATGAGACACACTGATTAATAATGGTTTGTTAAAGTATTATTGCATTTTGATTTTACCAGTGTTTTTTTTTTTTTTGTTACGTTTTGGAACTATTATTTGCTCTTTTTGTCGTTGAAGTTATTAATCACAACAATAACAATAACAACAACAGCATTTAAATAATCTCTCTCTTTCTCTCTCTCCATACATACATTATAAAAGTAAAGGTTTCTCTGTCTCGCTTTATACACAGAGGATATCTTTGTGTGTTTGTGTATGTGTGTGTGTGTGTGTGTGTGTACATAAAGCGAGAGAGAGAAACCTTTACTTTTACAATCAATGTGGAAAAAGGTGTATTGATGATGTCCCTCTCCACACAGGTATGGCCTTCGCCTTGCTCACGTCAGTGGCTCCGATATTTGGCCTTTACACGTCCTTCTTCCCCGTGATCCTCTATATGATTTTTGGCACCGGTCGCCATGTATCCACAGGTCAGACACGTCTCCATCCAACCTCTCAGACTGAGAGAAACACAGCGATGCACTGAATTCTCCACATGCGCGAATGTGCGTCTCGAACTGACGGTGACGTCTCCACTCAGGTACCTTTGCTGTGGTGAGTCTGATGACGGGCTCTGTGGTGGAGCAGCTGGTTCCCAGTTCCCTGGGCCTGAACTCCAGTTCGTCTGAGGCAGCTGACTTTGAGGCTCAGAGGATCGGAGTGGCCTCCGCTGTAGCACTGCTCTCGGGGATTATTATGGTATATATATATACATATATTTATACGCAGAGTCTCTTCATGAGCCGAATCACAAACGCAATCGGCCGCCAAGACCCGGCTCTCATGTTGCATCCACATGTTCTGTCACAGCTCTGCATGTGTGGTCTCCAGCTGGGCTTCCTGTCCACATACCTGTCGGAGCCAATCGTCAAGGCCTTCACCAGCGCCGCTGCCTTCCACGTCACCGTCTCCCAGCTGCAAAGCATGCTGGGACTGCGACTGCCCCGCCACACCGGGACCTTCTCCCTCTTTAAGGTGAGCGGCGCCTCGACGCCTTGCCGCCTCGCCGCCTCGCCGCCGCCCCCCCCCCCCGCCTGTAATCCAGCCTCTCTGCCGTTATCTCACCGCTCATTGAACCTGTGTTCAGACTCTGGCCTCAGTGATGGAGAACCTGCCGAACACCAACACGGCAGAGCTGCTCATCTCTCTGGTGTGTCTGGCCGTGCTGGTCCCGGTGAAGGAGGTCAACATGCGGTGCAGGCACCGCCTGCGGTCAC
>JAFBJT010108048.1:105907-121776 GCA_016785325.1 Chascanopsetta lugubris | reverse complement strand
ATATGTAACATTCTCAATGCAATTGTGCCATTCTAAGAGTTTATTCTTCATTCTTTAGGTGATTGTTGCGACAGGTGTGGCCTACGCCTCCTCACTGGACTCTGCTCACAACATCGAGATAGTTGGCCACATCCCTGCCGGGTGAGTGTGAGGAGTGTAGTGTTTTTATGTGACATACATTAAAAGGTTCAATGTGTAAAATGTCACTTCATCTTGATACCGATGAAGTACTGCCATTTTTCTGAAAGTGTAATCACCTGAATGTATGACTTTGTTTTTTACATGACCCTTTAATGCTTGTTTACGTCAGGAGTAGGTCCTCTCCATGGGGGCCGCCATGTTTTTAGAGTGGCCCAGAGTGAACGTACCCACCATCTTTTGAGGTTTTAGTGACACCGTAGGTTCTCCTGCATGCTGGCAAAGGTGCGGGTGAGGTGATGGGAAACAATATGCAACTTCACCTCTGGATGTCACCAAATCTTACGCACTGCACCTTTAATTAAAGGTACAGTACGCAACATCAAATGACAAGGGGTGAAGTGGCATGTTGCAGCAGATTACCCCTCACCTCTCTTCACACCATGGCAGCTCTTTGTTATCATTGAAAGATACAGAGAGGAGCCTCCTCCTCATGGAAACATACATTCATGGGCTCATTTAAAGGGAAATGGGAAAAAAAACAAAAACATTGGGATGATTACAAATTCATGAAAATATCAGTGTGTGAATTGTTTTGTAATGTTTTTAGACGTGAAAAAAATGACCTAAATATTACACACTGCACCTTTAAATTCATTCAACGAATCCTCTCATCCTCAGATTCCCTCGGCCACAGATGCCGGCCATGCACACCCTGCCCGACATCGCCGGAGACACAGTCGCCATTACCTTTGTTGGTTACGCCGTGTCGGTGTCACTGGCCATGATTTATGCTGATAAACACGGATACTCCATTCACCCCAACCAGGTAAAGTGTGTGTGTGTGTGTGTGAGAGAGAGTTAGAGACTGAAATTGTTCAACTCTCACCAGCCCATTACATCTTGTGTTTGGATGCAGGAGCTTCTGGCTCATGGGATCTCCAACACGGTGTCCTCCTTCTTCACCTGCTTCCCCAGCTCGGCCACTCTGGCCACCACCAACATCCTGGAGAGTGCAGGAGGACACACACAGGTGAAGGACATGATGTACACACACACTCCTCTTCCTTCATAAAGCGCCGACTCGTACTCACCACACACTGAACGACTCGTCAAGGGACAAGCAACGACTACAGCTCTCATGAAAATTGTTTTTGAAATTGCTCTTGTCTTCAAACTGGTTGTAAGAAGATTTAAAGGTTAATATCTTCACTTTTGGAACATGCCTGAGTCGTGACCCACGTTTTTTATGATGTTTTGCCCTCGACCCCTGTGGGAGTCACAGACTGCTACATGAACTGTTTATCGCCATGTGTCAATGTATTTGTACAGTTGCTGCTGTACAGAAAAGTACTTAAAGCAGTGGAAGTGTGTTCACGTGTGTGTGTGTGTGTGTGTGTGTGTGTGTCTGCAGCTCTCCGGCCTGTTCACCAGTCTGGTGGTTCTGATTGTCCTGCTGCTGATTGGACCTCTCTTCCACTTCCTCCCCAAGGTTTGTTTCATGTGTTTGCTTCCCTAATAATCAAAGGGAGAGAGAGAGAGAGAGAGAGAGAGAGAAAGAGCGAGAGAGCGAGCAAGAGCGTTCACTCACCACGTTCATCTCTCCCTCCTCAGGCAGTCTTGGCTTGCATCAATGTCACCAGTCTGCGGCAGATGTTCCTGCAGCTCCACGACTTACCTGAGCTGTGGAGGGTCAGCAAGATGGATTTCGTAAGGCCATTTTTATTTTGTACCGACATAAAAAAGACAAGCTCTCATATTGTTGTGTGGTCCTGTGCAAAGGGGTGAGATGTAAGATGATTGAGGGGAGGTGGTGAATGAGTTCACTGATTCCAAAAGCTCAAATGACTGCGCTTTTCAGTAGTGTCACAGAGAAGTCAATCAAATCACAATTGAAACTATGAATTCAAATTGAACAACTGGACTCGACTAATTAAGTCTAGAATTCATTATTATTCCTCTCAGCAGATTTTCCACTTTGTATTTACTAAAAAGTTTAAATGGCAGACAACAACAGTGAAATCCAATTTATTTAGGATTATTTGAAACTTCCTGAGATTTGTCGTTGTTATTTATTACTTTCGCCTTATCTACAGTTTCATACTCTACACTAACCGATGATGTATCTGATACAAACACTGACGTAGGATTTTTGAAATGACCTCGCTTTTAGTAAATGGTCCATGAGAGGATGAGCACATCGGGTAAAGTTCCTGCATCAGTTTGTCTGTGCTCAGTGTTTTAGCTGGAATGAACCTTTCGTTGTCACCGACGTGACGATGACTGGTTAGAATCTGACGTGTTTGTGTGTGTGTGTGTGTGTGTGTGTGTGTGTGTGTGTGTCTCCTGTCCTGGTGTAGATGGTGTGGGTGGTAACCTGGCTGTCTGTGGTGGTGCTGAACGTGGACCTTGGTTTGGCCATCGGAGTGGTTTTCTCCATGATGACTGTCATCTGCCGCACACAGAGGTACGTTCACTTTGCCTCCGCGCAACATCCATGCGATGTCCAGGTTCAACCATTCTGTAGGGGTGTTGAAAGGTTTTAGGAACAGATGATCAACCCTCCTTTCAAAACACACGAGGCGACCTACGTATCATATCAGTCTTTCCCTTTTCAGCCACCGTTAAAAACATGGTGGGGCAACGTTGCAGCCTCCATTAGGGCAACTTGCTCCTGCCGTTAATATAAAGGGCTCATTCACTTCATTCATGAAACATCTGCGCGATGATGTGCCGCCTCATTCATGCCATTCGATGTTTGAATAGTCACGTCACGACTATTTCCAGTGATCTGGGTCACGGGGTATTTCACAGGCTGAGTGGGGGCATCGGTGACAGTGACACTGCCGCCCAAAATTCAAATAGTGAATCTCACGCACTCCACCTTTAAAGCAAGATGTACAGTGTTATGAATATATTGCTATATTATTATTATTTTTTTTTTGTATGGACACAGCCCCTGATGTCTGTCAGTCTAAATAGATGCCTGTCTCACACCCACCATTCCACAGGGCCGGTTGCTCAGTGCTCGGCCGAGCCAGCAACACGGAGATCTACAGACCCCTGGAGAAACATGGCAAGGTGAGTGGACCCGAGCTCTGCTCTCTGTGGGGGTAAACTCCATGATTGGAGAGGATGCAGGGGAGCCGGCAGGGAGAGCCGCCGATGACGCCGATGACTGCTTTCCCCCGTCAGTGCCACGAGGTTCCCGGAGTGAAGATCCTGACTTACAACGGGCCCATTTACTACGGCAACCGCAGTTTCTTCAGGGAGGAGATGAGCAGGCTGCTGGGCCTGACGCCCGAGAAGATCCGCAGCTGGGAGAAGGCCCGCAAAGCTCTGGAGAAACGGGAGAGGGAGGCCACCGTCAGCACCGTGGTACGTTTTGGCGGGACCACCAAAGTGGGCTGAGACGTAAATAAAGGCGTACGCGCGTATTTCACTGAAATCTCTCATGTTGTTGTTCTGCAGGAGCGAGGCATCGCAAACACATCCTTTTCCTCCGAGAACGAATTCTTTAAATCGGGTGAGTGATAGCCCGTGGAAACCCCCGCGCTCCCGCCGCCGCTCATCTCAAGAAACACGCCAGAGCTTGTTTTGTGTTTGGCAGAAACGACGGAGAGTGACGTGCAGGCCGTGCTGATCGACTGCAGCAGCGTGATATTTGTCGACGTGGCTGGAGCCCGACTATTCACACAGGTGGGTCTGAATGATGGAAAGCAGCGGTTCTCAACTGGTCTGGGTTTCGGGACCCCACCGTCAGCCCTTTGTGACGAGCCTTCCTTTAAAGGAGCGGTGTGTACGAGCTGGGGACGTCCTGTTAGTTATGTCCACTCTGGGCTACTGTAAAAACATGGCGTCATCGCCCCCTGCTGTGAAGGAGTGTGAATAGACAGCCCACGGATGCACACTGACCCTCCAAAATAAAAGTACACCATCTTCACGACGCACCGCGAACAGGTCGGCGACGAGCCACCAGTTGAGAATCAGTGATGTTTTGCTTTTCTCCGTGACTTTATTAGCATGTGGCTCCATGATGGGTTTTTAATGTCTCTTTACAGATGTGCACTGAGTGTCAGAAAGTTGGAGTAAACGTTTATTTGGCCAACTGCAACGGTAAGAGCTGAATTTCAAGCTGAATTCTTGACCCTTTGTGTTCTCTGCTCGTTTCGTTTAATGTGTCTTTATTTGATTTGATGTTTCCGCAGAGAGCGTCTTAAAGATCCTCACCTCCAGCGGTTTGATGAACTACATGAACCCTCAGCACATTTTCGTCACTGTTCATGACGCTGTGATGTACATTCAGCAGCTGAGGGTGAGGCATCTTCACACTGCAAAGTGGGAACAAATGTTTTTGATGGTGTGTAATTGTGCATCACGCACTTATTCCTCCGGTGACGTATGTCATGCTTCTTAACGCATGATATACATCATGTTTTTAAATAGCCCAGAGTAATAGATGACCAAACACTTCCAATAATAGAATCAAATCGAGCCCTACTTCACAAATGGACTTGCATGACGTTTGTATCCAAATATTCATTGTTGTCAAATGTCGGTGTTGTTGTTTACTGCAGGAGAAACCTCCAGAGAACACTACCACTGTTTGGGTGTGAGGCCGGAGGAACGAGAGCAATGATCGGTCTGGGACTAAAGCGCCAGAGAGGTCACAGAGAGCGATACGTTTGATTGGCCTGCTGATTCTCTCAGCTGAATACGAGCACTCCAGCATTGGTCCAGCTCGTACTGTTCACCGGTGCTTCAAAGAAGCAGTAGCCTGTTGTAGCACTATGTCGTCAAGTCATGATCATATTACAGTGTTAATTAGTCTCCTCTCAGATATTAAGAGTCCAGTCAACAGTCACACTCTGAGACCCGTCAATGCAACACCAACATTCAAGTATTCAGTATAAAAATACTATTATTTTTTACTTGTATTGTGTTTGACCAGGTTTTTATCTGTTTTTAATGTCCTGTATGCTGGAACATTACTATAGTGCTATTTATTTAGTTTCTGGTTGTTTTGCAATGCAGGTGAATATACATGAATGCACTGACGATTTTGTTTCAATATTTTGTATATTTATATATTATTTCTATAAACATGTGCTTGAATATGCAAATATGTACAGTAACTGCCATCTCACACTTTTTTTTTTCATTTGTCAGCATCAGTGTAATTCAGTGGCTTCTCTGATGACAAATAAAAGTATCTCCAAAAACAAAAGACTTTTATTCTAAGGTGAAAGTAAAAGTGTCTACATTAATGTTTGGGTCAGCTGGGTTATTGAATATGAAAATATGTGAGGTAGAAAGACAGTGTGGAATGTGAAGCATGCAGCCCCGTCTGACATCAAGGAGAAGAAGAAGAGCATTCTTTGTATTTCAAGATATGAGGAAGACGTCTATCTGGACTGAGAAGTAATGAAAAAATAATGATTCAATTGAAAACAACAATGGAGAATTCTTGCCATTAGAAACTAACGAAATGAGGGACAGTCCAATCTTTGTCTTTTGTATAATGGGATTCTGCTTCGTACAACATGCAGCAGTATCTTCACTGGTGTAAATATGTGCATATGGATTTCACAGCAGCAAACACTTGAATCATAATGTTACATCGCCATGGCATTAAAATAGTAAAAAAAAAAGGTACATATGGGTGATTTGTACGAGGTGAAAGATGTCCCTTTCTACCATGCTGCCCCCTGCTGTTCACTACACAAATCTTTCCCCTGCACTGCTCACAATCACAGACCTGCTACCTTGACCTGATAAAACTACTGTATGTAGAGTGAGTTCAAAACCAAAAGGAGAAGGAAGAACCCCCCCTCCCTACTAATTATTAACTAATTATTTCCCTGCTTGATGTTGGATGGCCAAGTTATTATTTTTTTTCCAGTGCATATTTCAAAGAGGCCTCTAGACACTGCACCCTTTGGGTTTTCTCTTTAAAGCTCAAGGAATGTTTCACTAATTGGCAGGAAGTAGTCCACTTCAATTAAAACATGATATACAAGGCTCTGGCCAAGTGTTTACCGAGCCAGATTCTGATAGTAGACCTACTGCTAAACACACACGCACCTGCACACACACATGCACACTACTTCAAGAAGGTCAACAACCTAATGCCAAGCTTGAATTGACCTTTGAATGTGTGTTCACATCATGTAGGGTTGGGTAAGAACCATATTCATATATCATCGTGATGTCTAGAGAGGTTATGGTGCTTGTCTGTAGTTATTTTATGAAAAAGGGGGGAAAAATGAAATCCAAATGAAAGAGAGGTGGACAAAACAAAAGATCATTCTTGTCAACAGGACTCAGCATCAAAAGATGGTAACATATAAATATATGAATTGTATTATACTATTGGTTAACACTGTTTCGTCCACACTCACCCTGCTAACTGATGTATTTGTTGTTCATTTTCAATTTCATGTAACAAAGGTTCAGGTGTGAATACATGAGATCGCTCAAGCCGTTTTGGTGTTGCTGTCCTTTTGTCGCCATCTTGTGGCTGAATTCTGGAACAGCAGCGTTCTGCTTCTGAAACAAGCTCTCACCACAGCCACAAACAAATAACCTCAACGTTCCCGTTGTACGATTGAGTAAATGAGCTATAAAAAGGACATAGTTAAGTGCAACGTTATTAGCCATTTAATGAAAAACTTGCAGGTAGTGTTGTACCACAGCATCATTTTAAAGGTCGTGTGTGAAGGGTTGGGGTTCTGTTGAGGTTTGGTGTAAAAATGTAAGAAAGAAAATACTTGACCGTTGTTATTGACAAAGAGATGAAAAATCAATCTATTTCACAAAGCTGATCCACAGTCTAAGCTCCATCTATAATCAGCCATTTCAGTCCAGCTCAAATACCATGGCCCATTGGCTTTTTACCAACAAACAAATGTACGGTGAAATAATAGATATTAAACCGTCAAATGGTGCGCGTATATACATCTATGAATCTACCCGTGTCACACTTAGATTTTCTGAACTTGAGTTTATGAGCACTTTCACCATTTCAAGATATTGAACAAGTGAGTTTCGTCACTTAAAACATTTAATCGCATGAAAAAAACAGCTTAATTTAATTATTCAAGTGGAGCATAAAAAAAAATAAATTACCGATTTATAAATCATTATAAAAGCTCATTGACTTACATTTACATTCACTTGTCATGCACAGCAATACAAGTTCCAATACGGGTGTCTCTTACGGAGCGTCACAAGACGTTCACAGGTTCAAATATAAAACGCAGAAAAGCAATGTAAGAGATGTGTGGTATCTTAATGGCCCTGCGCATTGCTGGAGCCATTATAATTAAAATGATCATCTGTCTTTTATGAAGAAATGAATGGGAGGAATAAAATCATACTCAGCACATGGTGCACATACCTCAAACAGGTCATACTAACTGCTTTTCATACGGCAATAATATCAACCCAAAGTGATTCATACTCACCATTATGTCATTTCAACCACATGATGGTAAATGGTTAGTAAACCGTAGTTCCATCCTCCACAGTTACTTCAGAATCTCTATGAAGGTTTGGGTTGTGTCCATAGGAGGCAACAATCCATCATTGTCACCTCCCAAGTAACAGTCTTGTTACGTTTGGTGGGAGTGTTAATACAGCATGTTCTAGTTATCACACACACACACACGCACACGCGCGCGCACACACACACACACAGTCTTCAGACTCAGTTACTGGTCATGCACTGGAACCTGTTCTTAAAGTAGAAGTCCTCAGTATGAGCATTGTTGTCACTGTCTGACCTTGAGTAGCGAAACTTTTTGTAGGCTTTTTGTGTGTCTGATTCAGTCCAGGGCAGTTTGATCTTTGATGCGTGGTTTACAATGATGTCACTGCAGGAGGCGATGTGGAGGGAGCCCAAAGCATCAATGAAGAACTCTGCATTATCAAAAGAACATGTAAAAAAACAAAAAAAATACAACATTTCATCCTGTGACACTGCTCTGGTAGAACGAATGGCAGCTAAATATCCACTGACTCACCCAGATGAGCCCGTCTGGCCAGGCGGGGGTTGAAGCCCACCTGCTGCACCTTGTGTGTCCGGGCCATGAAGAAGTTGATGACAGCATCGGCCACCACACAGTTAGGAAATCCCTCCACCTTGTGGTGGTAGCCTTTTCTTAGGTGTAAACAGTCGCCCTCCTCTCCCCCTTCCTCCACTGAGATGGTGTGTCGGTAGGTTGCAGTGTAACCCGTCACCTCTCTCACTGCGCCACCCACCTGCAGGCGTTTTTGCCACAATGGACGTAAAAGACAAACAGGAAATAAGGGGATTTAGATAAAGGAGAAAAACTGGAATGTACTTCTTTTTTTCCTTCTTTTTACACACATTCTAGGTCGGCTTTTTCTAAACTGTAAAAGAGGCATCTGGGAATGTGTCCTTTTTGCAGAGTGGGTGTGGGTGGGGCAAAAAATAAAAAGTTGCCCAGTGTTTGTAGTCTAGTTTTCTTTATGCAAATATTGGACATTGAAAGTAACAGTGCCAAAATAGAACACGCTGGCACCTCTAAAGTTCAGCCAGACATTTCTGCCAAATCCGTACCTAATGAAGTACACTGGAAAGAAGTTTTGGTTTAGTTGAGGGTCTCTACAGAGAGAAGGGTTAGCAGATTCAAAGATGCATTAGATAACTCTTGTTTAATAACACTTTTCAGTGCCAATGAGTTGATTGGCCTGTGGCAAAAAGCTGGGGAATGGCACAACGCAACGCTGTGTAAATGCTCTGAAACAGAGACCATAAAAAGTACCGACTATATCTGCTCGCATTCCCCAGCCCGGACTGAAGCTCCCGCTCGCTCTGACTGGCGAGGCGCTCGCTCCGGTGTGGGCAGTTGGTATCTAGATATGACTCTTACCAGGTCTAGAGAGGTCCGTTCCAGGACGTCCACCATCTTCTCCAACTTGGTGTTTGCGGTGAAGATGAAGTCGTCGTCCACCCACAAAACATATTTTGTGGTGACCTGAGACACTGCCAGGTTTCTTCCTGCGAACCAACCCTGTGAGCAGAGAATAGGCAAGAGTCACAACACCTGAAAGGTTTCATCCCCACAGTGAGTATGAGGTGGGCACTGAGCGAACCCATGCACTGCACACAGCAATAAAGACAGAGAAGATAAAGCCATAACACTGCGTAGCAGATCAGACAGAAGCGCACGTATGTTGGAGGACTTTGTGTATCCCGCAGTTAACGTCAACTGTCAAAGAATGTTCAGTTATTCGACGTGTCAGCCACCAGAGAGAGGACCTGCTCCTGATGTCAATATAAATGACTCATTCCACAGAAACAACAATTCAAACATTCAGGTGATTATCTATTCATAGAACCATGAGGAGAATTGTTTTCTATTCCATTTCTACCAAAGTAAACACAGAGAATTTGACCTAAATCTTACACAATGGACCTGTAACCAGAAGTGTATGTGTGAATATGAATTAAGACAGACAATAGAGTTACAATCTGTCGAATTCAGTGAAATAAAAGCAGGAGAAACCTGTATGAGTTTGTCTGTTGTCACCACAACCAAACTCTGGCTGCCAGCAGGTCAAAACAAACAACACCCAACTCTCATCAAGTCTTCTGTTCATTGACCACAGTCAGTCAAATGTCTCTACCTTTCCAAATGGCATGATGTAATGTTCTATGTAGGGCCCGGTCACCGGCTGAGGATTTTTCGAGTCATCGGCTATCACTATGGTGACGGTGGGATAGAACTGCCGCACGGAGTCGATGAGATCCTGCAGTTTGTTGTAGCGTATAAAGGTCTTGGTGGCGATGGTGACAAGGGCAGTAATATTGTATTCTGTAAGTGGCAGCAAAAACAAACACCATCAAACAAAAGTGAGCATTGTGATGAGGCAACAAAACACAAATCCAACTATCAAATAAAGCTGCAAAAAAAGAAAAAAAGAAATCACCCAATACAAACCTTTTTGGTTCCCCGTGTTGTAAAGTCTGGGGATGGTGCCATGTCCAACTTTAATGGTGAAAAATGCGCGGTGACCCTCAGTCGCAAACTCAACTGTAGAGCAAAGATGAAGAGTCAAATGCTTTAGAATTGAGCGAAAAGAATCTAAAACTGTTCCCTTGTCGTCACTGTGTATTTACTGTTTCCCTGAGAGACGCGACCACCCCTCAGACTGTGCGCGTGGGATTATGGTGTACACGTAAATGACATCACACCCACACACAGAGATATCTGTGAAGATGATCCGTAAACACTGCTCTCATTTTCATTTTCACTGTTCTGATTTGAATATGCCGGTGTTTCTGCTGTCGACTGCAGGTGAGTAATATATATTTAAGGGCTCCTTTCAGGGTGATGTGAAAGCGAGTCAGACATTGAGGTGATTATACATTTCGAACAACGTCTGTGTATAATCGTTTTGTAATCCTGCCAAAGCAACTCAATTAGAACTCCTACACTGTGATATGCATGAAAAAGGGTTGAGCAAACCACAATGTTTGGACTGCAGAACCCAGCCAAGTGATTGGTTGGTCAATATGACAGAGTGAGAAACCTTTTAATACATCATTTGGAACAAATTGTCCTAGTTGTTGTAGTTGTGGAGTCCATAGTCCTGTTATTTCCTGGTTTATTGTCCCTTATCTTGCTGTGCACATGTTTAACTGCAAACCATACAGGTTTCAACGACCTGGATTCAGATTAGATTTCAAATTCATTGGAATAAGAGGATCCTTGACAATGTGGGAAATCAAGTCAAAGCACGAAACCATTCAGTCTCTGCCCAGTGTGCTTATCTATGACCTTTGTCAGAGCTGACTCTGACGACGTTTTACGAGTCAGTATTTGAACTGTGGTTTACAACAAAGGGAATCATCCCGAAATGTTCAAACAGGAATATGATCTCTTCTCATTAAATGTAACGAGTGCTTCTGTCATGATGATTAAGTTAATGTTTGTCGAGATGTGACCCTTGCAACCATGCAACTTGCAACAACCATGCAACTTGCGACAACCATGCGACTTAAGAAAGCACAGGCACATGGACTAAACACATGGAAATGAAGAAAAGGTGGCATTCAATTTCACAACACGTGCAGTGTTCAAACAGAAAGAACCAACTACTTGCAACACAACAAATTATGTACACATCAATGGAATACAAACACTTAATACACAATATCCACAACACAACCAAAGACTCACATCACAGCCGAGCTAAACCACCTACTCAAAGCCGTTAGCTGATGCAACACGACTCAATATTTACAGCAGAGAACAATACTCAAAACAAACGCTCGTGGACGTCACTTCGCTTCACTTCTTCCCAGGTCGCTTGCGTTGTGAGTAGCATTTTCGCCGCTCGGCTAATAAGTTATTATTATTCATTATCATTATTGTTGGTCTTTTTATGTCGTGCACCGTGATGATCTCTCCAGGTCACTGCCACACATTTGTATATCTACTGAATATAGACAGCATGCTATTATTTACCTGTTGAGTTTTACATAGCGATTTTCCCATTCAAAGTTTGTACATTGGAGACATCACGCCATATCCCATCACCACACACCAGGTCCTGTTTTGATGTTTATCAACCATGTCACTGAATTAGTGAAAATACATTTGAGCGCACAGAAGCTCTAATGCAAAGTAAAGTATGTGTAGTGTGCTGCACCGCATAGCACGAAACTATAACACAACTGATTTTCACAATATTTTCAAGCAGTGACTCTTATGACTTTTCATTTCTACATCAGTACCCATTGGATTGTCTTACTTGTATCTGCAGTCTTTGGATGGAACACTGTGTTTCTGTAGGTGATGAACTGTAGCTGCCGGTTCAGAGCGGGGAGGAGAGGACTCGACAGAGTCATGTGTTTCTCTCCCACTCCTTCCACAGAGACACGGTCCACGGCAGCAGCAACATCAAAAGTCCCAAGAGTTGCTGTCAAATACACCTGTGACGTGATTTGAAAAGAAAAGCGAAACTTTCAAGTTCGTGCATAAAAACACTTTGTCAACCAACACCGCAAAAAGAATATTACCATGTGGCTTGATTTCTTGTCTTCTTTTAGACCCAAACCTATGGAAAGAGAGGGATACATCATTACTATTGTAATTATTATGCTTATTATTATCATTAGAATTATTATTGAGTCATGTTATGTGTTAAAAATGCTCTTGCCATGAATGATGATTGTCTTTAGGGGGCGCACTTCCACACCCTGAGTGGGATACTGCAGAGGACTGTTAGCCTCGGCTACAATGGGAAAATCAGCTGGACTGTAGGACCTTTACTTCAAGAAAGTGACAGACAAGAGATCACACTGTTGCATCAGAGCCATGCAAAAATAGAAATATCTAAATGATGATGCTAAACGTTGAGATGGTCTGCATTACAAGTGCGCCACAAATATGACTCATCAGGCCATACGAAGTTTGCACTGTCACCACTGATGCTTGCACTTTTCCTCGATTCATTAGCAGGGCAAACAGTACAAAGAGCGGATGGGGAAACTCTGGATGTTCAGCTGCAGCGAGTACAATCTCAGTGCTAATGTCAATACAGTGCCTGATATCATGGTAAATATTAGGCACATAGTATCCAGGTAACCTCCGAGCATGCACTATATACCCCTGTGAGATCTGCCATGCAGCCCCACCCACGGCCTTATCTATGCTCACACACACACACACACACACACACACACACAAATGGTACAACCGGAAATATGAGGTGGTGGAAGACTGCAGTTTGAGATGGCGGCAGCAGAGTGCATGCCTTTCTGGCGATAATTTGTCTTTTAATAGATAGATAGTGTCTGTGTCGAGAGGTCAGGTCAGAAGTGTGTCATACATTATTGCAGAATGACTCACAGATGATTACGAATTGAACCAGACGGGTCGAGGATGGAACTCTAATTTATTTCGGACGCAGTCTCACGGGGTTTCCTTCAACTCATGTTTCTTCCTCTGAACCTTACCTCTGCTGAAATTTGTCGTACTCCTGAGCTCTGACACGCCTCACGCCCTCCGGGTCAGGATGGGTCTCTAGAAAGGCGACATCAAGTTTGTGGGCCCACACGCGTGGAAAAAGCAGATTGGAGAATGGCAGTTGAAGGGTCTCCTTATCAGCTTCACATAAACAAGAGTTATGGGCCAGTTGTCTGTGTCAGAGATAAGATAACAGAGAGTTCATAAAGGGCTTAGAAATTCAAGTAAAATGTATATCAAGTCATAAATAACCAACCGTGCCACTTCCTCTTTAATATGAAAGGGGACGTCATCGTCGCCACTAGCGATGACGTCTATTTGAACTGCGAGGAGTTTGGTCACTGGGATCCCGTGTCTGGGCCTCAAGTCAACTCCTGAACTGGTTTCGTGGCTCCAAATGCGAAAGAAGAAGACCAAGCCACCGGCAGTGAAAATAAGCCAAAGGAACTTCTTCCAGGCGTTTCGCATCTGGAATGAACATTTATACAAAAGGGGTTTGGACTCACATGGTAAAATAAACAGAGGAAACCATGTTTTGGTCATACGGAGACAGAAATATTTCTGTTGTCATCAGCTCTGAGATTAATTCAGTATGGTGGGAAAAAACAGGGAACAATAGTGCAGCGACAACCTACTCGGATGGAACAATTTCTGCTTTTGAAAACAACTGACCAGTTGATATGTGTGTCGAATCGTTACACCAGGTGTGGTGGTGAAACGAAAAAGAAAAAAGGAAGAGAGGGCCGTGGAACCATCACCCGGCTACACAAGAGCATCACGTTACAGCATCATGTCACAACACCTGAGAAGTCGGTTACAACAAAGGAGCCATAACAACAATGGGAGGAACAACAGCAAAAGAGGAAGGATTTCAACAAGTAAACACAAAGGATTGCGAGCTACAACTAACCAGCGTATTGCAAGATAAATCCATGTATGACCATAAAATGTATCCACGTGACTGAAGAGACGAATACAATCACAGACATGTGAAAAGGATTGACTACATTGTTGTTGAAGGTCAATAAAATGACCGATACAAACATTTTTAAATTCATGGTTGATGGATGATGATAAAAAGGGAAATGGGAGCCAACCGGGGAAAGTCCCATATAGGTGTGTGTGTGTGAAATAAAAAGATAAGACTCTCAATGACAGCGTTAAAGGTGCAGTATGCAGGGTCCGTTTGCTTGGTGTATACACAACATTGAGAGTTTGCCCTTCCTGTTCTGCCCTGACAACACAGCAGTAACACTTGGTGAGTGTGCAATACACTGCAACTTATGTTATTATGGGAATAAGAGCCAGCAGCAGTTATCTGTCCAAATGCTGTCACCCAGAAACCTCTCCGCAGGTAAACACTTGCATAAAGATGAATTTAGCTCCAACAAGTGATGATTAGTAGATTGCATATTTTATTATTAGAGCATTTATTGTTTATTTGTGGCTGTTTGGTTTTCCAGGTACAAAAGAAAACGCTGTATTTGCAAGTGAATCTGTCTAGACATGTCGAGTATAAATAGTCTAAATATGTAAATATTTTAAAGTATAATACATCTTACCCGATAAGTGATATAAAATACTGTAGGTAGTCATGTCATGTCATCTTCAACCGCTTATCCAATCATCCGGGTTGCTGGGTGTTTCCAACCTGTGACCCTTGATCTAACCGCTGAGCCCCACTGCAGGTAGTGTTTCTGACAATCCATCTCAGTGACATGTCACTATGGCAACAGACACATGTTTTCTGTTTAAATCACCAGCAGCGACTTTTACAGCACCTTCACTTTAGAAAGTGGCGCAGTGTGTACGATTTGGTGACCTCTAGAGGTGAAGTCGCCTGTTGTCTCCATCACCTCACCCTCACCCTTCTGAACATGCAGGAGAACCTATGGGAGACTTCAGTTGTCACTAGAACTCAAAAGATGTTTAATATGTCCACTCTGGGCTACTGTACAAACATGGCATCCCCCATAAAGAGGACCCCCCCCCACACACACACACACACACACACTCCTGATGTAAATACACATGTTTTGTAATATTTTTAGATTACACAAATATACTGAAATCCTACACTCTGCGACATTACTAGAGTGTTACTGACAGACCGGCGTCCTCTGACGTGTGTGTAACTACAATAAAGATGGTGGAGGGTGGACTGAGATCATCTCTTATGCGCAGCATTACAAATATGAATACACACACGTAGACATTTTGAAATGTCAGCGACAAAGTTAGAAGTGAAGCTGACAGGTGTGACTGTGACGGAGCTGTTTGCAGTTTGTTTGAACAATGTGAACAGTCCACATGACGATTCTCTCCCAATTTTGTGAGCAGGGTTAGTCTCTTTTATCATTTTCATACAGTGGAGTTTCCTTTTTGTGCCTTACTGCCACACCACACACCGTGCTGCGTGCATGCGAGGCAGTTTGGGGGCATTTATTTAATGTGTGTCAGGAAACAAAAACAAAGAGTTAATAAAATAAAGGAAATCCCTTTAGTTAAGTCAATCATTAGTTTGGTATTTTTAACTTCATGACACGACAAGCTGTTGAACTCTTTCTCTGATCGTGGAAGTCTCCCTCCCTCTCTTTCAAAAAAGAAGAGTCACCACGAACAGATAAATAAATGAATAAACAAACACACATACATGTTTATGAATGAATAAAAGAACTCCGAAGGTTCAAAAGACGAAAGAAAGACGAGGGTTCTTACTGTCTTGTTGCT
>JAFBJT010108048.1:95432-105669 GCA_016785325.1 Chascanopsetta lugubris | reverse complement strand
ACGTCGCGAGCGGCGTGACTGCGTGAGGGAAGGCCAGAGTGACAAGTGAAAACACACACACACACACACACGCGCGCTCTCTCTCCGCCCCCCCTCTCGCTCTCTCTCTCTCTCTCTCTCTCTCTCTCTCTCACACACACACACACACACACACACACACACACACTCCTTCATGTGCAAACGTGTCTGGGCATCAGCGGCAGCTCCCGCCCGGTTTCCTAGTTAGAGTTCAAGTCAGGTGAAGGGACTGTTTTGATCCCCGTGTCACGGACACTGGGTGACCGGAAACCGAAACCACGACGGCTCCACAGGTAGTGGCCGCCATTTGTATGTCAACACCGCACATGCTTAGCATGGAAGCGATGGCTCCGACTTCAGAGCATATCTTTCTATCATGACACACACACATGAGTGCGGTGTAACCAGTTTTACAGGTTGAAACATACGTTGTCCCCGTCCTCCTCCTCCCAGGGGCAATATACACAGATGGAAGCACACATCGCATCACATCTGGATGAGTCACACAGCTGTGTGCGCACTGAGCATGCGCGAAGTCTCGATTGTACTTTCAGACGTTGAAGGAGGTCGAACTTTACCGTCGTACTGTAAACTCGTTTCAAGGTGCAGTGTGTTTCAGGTTTCGGTTGTTTCTGTCACCTCTAAATAAATAGCACGTAACAATTACGTACTGACGTTTTCATGAATTTATAATCACCTAAATGTTTAAGGTGTTTTCCCATGACCCTAAAATGAGCCCATTAAAGTACCTTTACATGAGGGGCAGGTCCTCTATATGGGGGCCGCCAGTCACCAGCTCATATGAACCACAACTCCCGTCAGAGAACTGATTCCAGAGAAGGTTTATTTAGTGATGTGTGTGTGTGTGTGTGTGTGTGGGGGGGGGGGTGGGTGGGGTGGGGGGGTGGGGGGGGGGGGGGGGGGGCCTTTGGTGTAAGGGGCAGAAGTGCTTTAATCTTGTCCTGTATGTCGCCAATGTTAAGTTGCCTACGATGTGCTCAGAGGCGCCATGGACTTTCGTACACGCCATGTTGTTACAGTAGCCCAGAGTGGACATACCAAACCCATGTTGAGTTTTAATGACAACTGAAGTTTACCATCGGTTCTCCTGCATGTTCAGAAGGGCGAGGGTGAGGTGATGGATAAAACATGTGACTTCACCTCCAGATGTCACCAGATCTTATACACTGCACCTTTAAATGCACACTGTGTAAGACTTAATATCATGTGGCAAGTTGCATATGGATTGAATCACAACAAAGACCTTACAGTTAATGAGACAGAGCTGCAGACACACATACACACATACTCCCACACACACACACACACATGAAGCACACACAATACTGACTGACTTGGTACTGTTCTGAAAAAGTCACCACACAATGCAAGCTTTGATTCACACATACAATATGACATACAAATTCAAAACTAGCTAGAGAAAGATTGAGCTTCATTCATCCAGAAATTCAAAACATCCTTTCCTTTCTTCACCAGAAGTTGCTCCTTCCACCACAAAGCCCCCTCTAAATCTCAATGGAGTTTTTTTTAAATCACATTTGAAGATCTCCTGACATTTTTTTCATGGAAAACATCAGTGAGGGATTTGTTTGGACACACACTTGGCAACACTCAATGAGAACCAACAGACCAGCCACAACCAATTGACGAGACACGTGGTGCTAAATGAACCCTTCACACAATAAGGGGATGAGAAGTCACTGTTCAGTTTCACCCGTGTAGCGTAATAGATTTTGGGGCTCATCCAAATTCCTATAGAGGCTATGAAGTGCATGTGTGGCGCCGCGAGGTGTTGTTGCGTCCTTCCTGGACCTTTTGCACAACGCGTGTTCGTTTGGATTCAGAGGTGGACAGAAAGGAAACAACTGGAGGGGTTCTTGGCGAAATAAACAAGAAAATACAAGAAACAAGAAATAACAAGTTTATTATGACATGATACTTACAGAGATCTCTGGGCTGGATCTGGATCGGCAGGTCACCACTCGAGATGGATCGTGCAGAGTCCGGAGAATCAGTAGCGAGCCGTCATTGTATCCCTTTCTTAAATTTTCTGCTCAGCACTTTTTCCACTCGCCTGATAGTGAATGGCAAAGAGAGCGAACAATTCTGGCTCATTTCACACACACACACACACAATACAAAATCCTAATCCTAACATGATAAACACAGGCATTGCACACATGACAAACATGACTTATCCTAACAGAGGACGCCCAAAGAAACTCTCCCAGAATCCGTGGTGTGGAAGTTGGGGCCAAGTTCTGTGGAACACAGGCCCGAAGGGACACGCCTTCCCTCGTCGGCAAAACTCACCTTTCGGAGAAATCAAAACCAGTGTAACCCTGACTCGTGCCATGATGTCCGGAGGGATCAACTGAGCGTGATCTCTCCCGAACTCGCGGTGCTGAAGACCTCGGCCCAGACTTTGTCACATTCTATGGCTGCAGAATAAAATCTTAAAAGACAGAAGTAGTTTGTCATCCTTTGGGGTAAACCAGCACGCCGACACTTGCAGTTAATAAAGCTCAAAGGTTGTGGAAATTGTCTATTTCTGTGTTACTGTAAAAACAACATGGTGGTGCAACATGGTGACCTACTGTATGTAGAGAGGTCCTGCTCGTTCTGACGTAATGCAGTAAAGTGTGCACACTCACAGGTGTTTGTGCACTATTCAAACAGTACCATTACTTGTCAGTTTTTGCGGCCTCCAAGCCACGGGACCTGACTTTGTTGTCCCAGTGCGTGTTCATGAGTTCAAACACAATAATCAGAAGGTTAATACAAGATATAGTGCAAGCAGTAAAGGCTTATTCAACATATATATCACAAAGGTACACTTACAGAGATATCCCCGGGCGTCGGTTGCCTGTCACCTCGAGTGGATCGTGCATGAGCCGAACAGCAGCGAATGTTTATAGTCAGCAGCCCATCCTTCGCGTTTCTGTATAAGGAGTTGTTTTTTAGACACTAGTGGTGAAGGCCAGGCTCACGCGAGCTTTTGTTTTGGCTGTTACTAGAAGTTGGGCCGCCGCCCAAGCGTGTGGTGACTTTGCAATTTTCCACAAAGTGACTCAAGCGTGTATCAGATATTTTAACATACTTCTTCACCATTTTCTGTCAATATGAACAATATAAACCTGGAAGATTTAACATCTATTTCATTCTATTTTACAGTATCTCACTTCTATTTTTCGATCTCTAATTTCCATCTCCCATCTGACGACAATGTGTGCTTCATTATAAATGTCTTTAGTTTTTCATCCCACCCTCTATGACGAGCTGAAAACTGTAGATTTGCAGTCTAACTAGAAAAAACTCTATGGATTAACCGACAGCAGGAGCAGCCAGGTTTCTTTCCACTGTTGATACTCTTAAATAATGAATCGTGTGTGTACTACGATACATTATTAACTGAGATCTGAAAAAAACCTGCCTATCTTCTTCTCACCTGTACTGTTTAATCATTGATAACACGTGGAGGTCCAGCACTGTACCATGTGTGAAGGGAAAGCCAGCTGGCAAATATCCACTTGAAACTGTAACATTCCCGTAACTGCCATGTTCCTCGTGTTCCCACTACCAGTTTTATTTGATTTACTTCCTCTTGTGTCACCTTCCTCATTATCCCCGATCTGTTTCACCTGTGTCCGCGTCCTCACCTGGTTCCGTTCCCCTTGATTGTCCCTTGTATTTAAACGCTCACTCGTCTTTGCCTGGTCACCTCCACGTACCGCCCGCGTTGCGTTTTGATCGTTATGTTGTTTGTCCCGTTGCCGAACGTTTTTCACCTTTTGATATCGACTTTTCCTCATCCGATATACCCCATTATCGAACCTGGCCTGTTTTTGGATTATCCCTCTGCCTGCTCCCCTGAATTAAACACAGTTTATTGCACTGTCCGCTGCCTCTGCACCTGGCTTCTTTAGTTCCGTCCTCAAGGAATGAATAGTAAATAAACGAGCAGGTACACTTGAATACCATCGACATTATTGTTCATTCATGCAGTTTTAATGTATTTAGTGTCATTAAGTGTTGTTAGGTCTGTTTTAAAAATGTCTTAAATATGCTAGGAAGGAAAGTCAATTAAAAATACCCTTGATATTTCACCTCATGGTGGATTGTGAAATCATTCTGCTTCTACCTGACATATAAGGGAAAGTTACTCTCAGGAAAGAGGAAGTGTTAGTTTTTTAGATTTCATGTGGTTTCCTGTCCTCTTTCACCACAGGGGCAAAACAATGAGGCATCAGTGGCATATTTCGGTTTTTTCTTTACTTATTGCTTTAACATTTAAATTTAACATTATCTAGCTTTAAATCATTAAAGAGAAGAGAAGAAAACAAAAATAGAAAAATAGAAACATCAAAGTGTCGTATTGAAACTCATTTTCCCTTCTCTTAACTTTTCCCTGTCAGCAATTTAAGATGAAATATAGCCTTGATTTACAACCAAAAGGTGATTGGATTGTCCATTCTGGGCTTTTGTAAACATGGCCTCTGAGATATGAATATTAAAGGATCATTCTGAACATTAAACAACAAAGTATTATTCTTTCAATACATCGAAGTAATTATTTTATGTTAGATTTCTGTCCCTACGTCTCACCATAGGGCCTTTAAACAGAAACAATACATAAATTAAATTCACATGCTTTCCAAATTTTGACATGGCACCATTGTGTTGTCGTTGTGTCATAAATGAAAATATGTCTGTGTTATAAACTGATCGATCATGGTGACTCTGTGTTTAGTCCACTTTATTTGAGTGACATCTAGTGGTCAAAACTGTGTCGAGCAACCACTCAGCACTCACGTAGCACGGTCAACTAAATCAGCTAAGTTGCCTTTAAATGCCTTTCAATGGCTGAGAGGCGGTTTCTTCGTGACGTCACAGCCGGCCAGCCAATGAGACACCGACTTCCTGCAGACGCTCAGTCCGTGATGCTGAGGAATGTAAATCTACACCTCGGCTCGTCCCTCTCGACTCAGCCACCTCGGTCCGGACACTTTACTACTCTAACGGCGACTCGGGCACAGAATAACGGGGCGGACGCGCGTGAGCGGCACGTGACCACTAGATTGACAGCTGCGGCGGACTCGCGCTATTTCCCCAACGGTGGACGTTTGTCTCGCTGTCGGAGTTCAAAACATACGGTGACCGCAAAGTACTGACGACGCCCCCCTCCCACCCCCGTCTCACCCACCCACAGCCCCTGCGAAGGTAAATGAATGACACACGCGCCGGCGTGGATGTGACATTCTTTGTGGGTGTGCACGTGAGCGAGGGCTGAGCAGACACGCAGGTGTGGTTGAGAGGAGATGGAAGAGCTTCAAGGATTCCACATGGCCTGGTTCCGCTGCCACAGCAGCCCGTGTGAGCCTCGCATGCGTCGTCTTACTCCGTGGGAGTGGGAGCAGCTGACAAGCGGGATCAGACTTTAGTGAGACACATCGTGACTATCAAGGAAGGGCTTTGACCCCAGCACAGAATGGCTACCGAATGACAGCATGTGTGACACTGCGGGGACACTGTCCCAAGTCTCCATGTTTTTGTTGTTGTTGTTGTTGTTGTTGTTGTTGTTGTTTTTAAAAGGTACAGTGTGTGGATATGAAACGTATAGTAATGCCACATAGGGCTGCACGAATGATTCCATTGAGTTTGAATGAATCCACTGCTAAAATGTAGTCGGCAGCTATTCAATTGAATGAATGGGGTTTGTGTAAAAACATGCCACACGTGTCCTATAGGGGGCAGTAAAGGCACAATGCACGGTAACACGTTTTGACATAACAATGTTTGATCTCCTCTGAAGCAGTTCCTCAGTTTTGTTTAGCAAGACGTTAGAAAGAGCAGGATCCAAGAATACACATTGTTTACTTCCTGACAATATTCAAATAAAGCTTTTTTTTTCTGGTTGTCATGATGCACATTTAGCCTGCAAGGTGTGATCCAGCTCGTTAATGATGAGGTTAAAGGTGCAGCTGAGTGTACAGCAGGATTTGAGGCGAAGGCTCGCGTTGCAGTTGAACACCCCCCTCATCTCACTCTCTCCCCTTTTAAGCATGTAGGAGAAGCCATGGTCGCCTACATGTATCCTCAAAACTCAAAAGGTGTTAAGTGTGTGTCCATTTGGGGCTACCATTAGAACATGGCGATGCAACATGGCGGCGTCCATGAGAGGACCTGCTCCTGTCGTCCACAGAATGGGCGAACTCTGAGATACAGGCGATGATTTATGTGAACTTTGGACTCTTCTTATTTTGACTTCATGAAAGTGATCCATGTCTCCGTGTGCGTGTGTTGCAGGTCTATGTATTCAACGGGGACATTGCAGTGCAGGAGCGTGGAGTGTTGGCATGAAGGGCCCCAGCTCCAGATTGGCCTTCGCCCTGGGCTTCCTGGTGGGGGCCCTCAGCGTCTACTTCTTCCTGCAGCAGGTCTGGTTTGAGAGGAGCTACCCGGCGTTGTCAGAGGCTCAGGAACAAGCAGCAACAGTCCGGGACAGACCAACCAGCTGGAGACGAGAGGGAGGAGCTCTCATCAACCTGCTCCGCCCACAAAATGCAGGTGCGTCACACACACAAACCCGAACTCCCATGGAGCATCTGAAGGCCAGTTTGGGTGAGGTTTAGCCCTTTTCCACCAAACTGGTTCCAGGGCTCGTTGGGTGTTGGTACTGGCGATGTGTTTTTCGTGGGTTAATCTCCCACATCTCCCAAGCCGGTGTTTCCACTGGCAAGAGGCCAAGTCAGAGCCATGTCATTCCGTCACTGGGTTAAATGAGGAGGTTTGGACTTTGGAGGACGATCATGGTTCCATGAAGCACTGGGTCTCCTCAGCTATAACTGTTCAGCGGACCCGTGACAGGGGAGTGGGCTGGTTGACTGAATAATTGTTACGTGTCAGAGTGGGAAGCTCCGGTGCCACAGCAGAAGTTCCCTGATGCTATTTTTCCTCGATGTGCCCGTTTCTCTCTAGATGAAGACAGCGCGGTGGCTGATGCGCTGTACCAGAGGATCCGCGTTCTCTGTTGGGTGATGACGGGCCCGGACAACCTGCAGAGCCGGGCCCGTCACGTCAGGGCCACCTGGAGTCGCCACTGCAACATGGTGGTGTTCATGAGCTCCGTGGAGGACTCGGACTTCCCCACCGTGGGACTGGGCACCAAGGAGGGCCGCGACCAGCTCTACTGGAAGACCATCCGGGCCTTCCACTACGTGTACGAGCACCACGCGGACGAAGCCGACTGGTTCCTGAAAGCGGACGATGACACTTACATGGTGGTGGACAACCTGCGCTGGGTTCTGTCCAACTACACCCCCGACCAGCCCGTTTATTTCGGCAAGCGCTTCAAGCCGTACACCAAGCAGGGCTACATGAGCGGAGGAGCCGGCTACGTCCTCAGCAAAGAGGCACTCCGGAGATTTGTGGAAGGCTTCCGGACCAAGGTTTGCACACACACCACCCCGGTCGAGGACCTGGCGCTCGGACAGTGCTTGGAGAAGATGGGCGTCCTCGCTGGCGACTCCAGAGATACGCTGCAACGAGAAACCTTCCACCCGTTTGTGCCGGAGCACCATCTGACGGTCAGGTTCTCCAAGAGCTTCTGGTACTGGCGCTATTGCTACTACCCAATTGTCGAGGCAAGTCTTTTATCCTCTTTTTTTTAAACGTGTGTCAAGTCATACATTTCTCCACTAGTAACTCTAAGTCAGCAGTTGTCAACTGGTCAGGCGACTGGACCGACCATCCTCGTTTAATGACGGGCCGCGAACCAATTCGAGGAAAATCGTTCATCTCTCAAATATCCCGTCACTGCAATTCATAAAAAAACCCCTCCCCAGTCAACTGAAAACGGGTTCGCCAATCGAGAATCACTGCTCTAAATGGTGGTGAAGATATATTACTCTTGCACCGCATGTTCTCTTCACATTTGATTTAATCAGTCTATTTCTGGATTTGTACTTCTTCAGCAGAGATGCTCAAGGTTTCCGTGCTGCAATTCATATACAGAGGGACATGGTGCATTTCTACTAACTGTATAAAAAGCCTGGCACAGAGACTTTGCAAAGTGCAGTTATCCACATGAAACACAGTCACAAAATCGACACAAAAAAAAGTCTCACTGCAACATGTTTCTGCAACATCTCTCTGCAAACCCATTTCCTGTCTCACATGTTCCAACAGTCGGTGGGTGTGGCTGACTCATGTCAATCATGTCGGCAACCACTCACAACTCTCCCCTTTTTGAAGCAGTGGCAGTAACCACGATAGACGGCCGTATATAACGCTGCATTAAAGGTCACAGGAAAGAAACTCCACAACCAGAATACACACATTGAGGATTGAATAGAAGCCCTCACACCGTCTCTCAGGGCTCGTTCACATGTTTGGTCTCAGACAGGACAGCTCTGTTCGCTCCATAGTGGTTTCATTGACTCACACTTGGACTGGAGTGTTTTTTGAAAAATGTGATTCGATTGGCTTATTGTCTCCCCTGCTGCTAGAAAAGATAAGCTAGTCCAAGTGCATTGCAAGTAACGTGAGGTATGGGAACCAGAATGCAGTTTAGTCAAGCATGGCAACAGGTAGATGATCATTTTGATTGCGGCCCTCTAGAGACATTTGTGTTAGGATTAAGGATAAAGGCTCTTTGCTGGTTCCGGTTCCAGAAATTGAATTTTGAACCTGTACCAGGTCCGTTCACACTTGATATGAATTGGTTTGGAACCTGAACAGTTCTGAAAAGTATTCTCATTCAATCAGTCAATCAAATGTCATTTATGTAACCCACATTCGCATATAGCAATTTTTCGAGGGAAACTACCAGGGGGGAAAAAACCTTTTTAACAGGGAGAAAAAAGTAGGTCGAAACCGCAGACATGCGAAAGATGTCACATAAAAAAGGGGGAAAAGTGATATAAACAGCATCACTGTCGATTTTTAAGTCCATTTTAGGTCAAGTGTCACAATCAGCTGCGTAACTTTGCCTAAAGTCGAATGAACACTGGCTCAATCACCGCAGAGCCCGAACATTCTGAGACTCCAGAACAGAACCAGAGCTGTGTGTGTGTGTGTGTGTGTGTGTGTGTGTGTATGTGTGTGTGTGTGTGTGTGTGTCAGTCTGAAAGCAGCATAAGTGACTCTGGTGGTTTATGAGTAATTCCTCAATCAGACAGACTGTAGTGGGAGGGCAAATGAGGTTAAAAGGGAAGGCCACTGAGACAGAGCGACCTGGTGAGTTGTAAATCCTTTAATATCATTAGAGAACACCTACACGGACTCAGAGAGGGGGATGTTCTCTCATTTGGAGCAGTTAGGTTTGAATTTGGTTTGGTGTCCCCCTTCACAACATAATGCTGAGTTGAGAAATGATAGTTTACACGTTAACTGTTTATGGATAAGTCACATTCACGTGCCACAGATATGCACACAGAGGCACAGACGGTCCTTTAAGAAAGGATGACGTGTGAGACTCTTTGCACTTGAGCAAACCAAACCAGGTTATTCCACTATCCGCCAACTTCCTCCACATGTCCACTGCCAGTTATAATTCCAAACAGAGGGGCCTCTATTCTAATCAGTAAAAATCTAAAATGTACTTGAAAATCGAGTAGCGCAAACCCTGGTGGTAGCATGTAATTAAGATTTATAGTCATTAATCAAATAAAGATTAAGCTACAGGAAGGAGGCATATACCCGATGCCCCATGTTGCAGATTAAAGGTGCAGTCTGTACGATTTGGTAACCTGTAGAGGTGAAGTTGCATGTTGTATCCATCACCGCACCCTCACCCTTCTGAACATGCAGGAGAACCTATGGTCGACTTCAAGTTGTCATTAAAACTCAAAAGATGTTAAATATGTCCACTCTGGGCTACTGTAAAAACATGGTGGCCCCCGTAGAGAGGACCCGCTCCTCATGTAAATATACATTCATGGGCTCGTTTAAGGGAAATGGGGGGGAAAATGAAACATTTAGGTAATTTATAAATTCATGAAAATGTGGGTAATGTCATTGTTTTGTAACATTTTCACAGGTGAAAAAAAATGACCAACATATCACACTCTGCACCTTTAGAGGTTCTGAGTGCAATAAGAGTGCTGAACACACAGTAGCTGTGTGTTCAGCCACACTTTCCGTGCAATATATCTATATTAGAGCCACTCTGCTGCACTGTGTACTGTGTGTCTTGTAC
>JAFBJT010108048.1:72055-87322 GCA_016785325.1 Chascanopsetta lugubris | reverse complement strand
GGGGGGGGGGGGGGGGGGGGGGGGGGGGGGGCGTTATGAAAGCACGAGTCGAGTGGCTGGCGGGCAGGGAGATGGAAGAAGTGCGCGAGGGTAACAGGTGAGAGCGAGATGGCGGAGATGAGCCAGGATCTCCAGGATGTCGATCTGCCCGAGCCGGGACGCACGGCTCAGAATCCGCGGCCTTCGGAGTCACAAAGGTGTTTCTGTCTGTGTAAACATGAAATGGTCGCTCACAAATTTGGCGGCCCATCCCCGCTGCTTGCCGTTGCTTGTGGCGACGGGAAGACTAATGTGGATTGCGTCCCTCTCTTCCAGTTGCGTCATAAGACGTACCTGTCAATAATTGAGTTAATGGGCTCTAATCCGATGAGGGAAATTTAACTTGGTCTCCACACACCCAAGCTTCGCCTAAGGCAGTGCAAAATGACTTTGATGAATGCTTTTTTTGTTTTGTTTTTTTCATTGCATCTTCTCATCCCTGATCTCTGACGGGCAGGGTCCTGGAGTGTCACTTCCATCTAAATGTTAATTTGAAGGCTGTTTCTTCTTTAACACTGGCACGGATGCTGATGTGCCGTGAAAGTCTATTTGCATTAGCCGTCGTTGGGTACGAGACGCTGAGTTGTAGTGTCGACAAAATCAAACCACAGCAATATTTCTCTTCATCGTTTCCAGACAAACCGCTGAGTGTTTGTGTGATTCCTCATCATCAAACACTTTTTGTCCCCTTTAATCTTCTCCATGTGACAGTAAGCGCTGAAGCCCATGGGAGTAAATGAGACACTGATTCTGTTCAGCCTCTTGGACGGATTGTCGGATTGCGCCTCCGTTTTGCTCTCTCCTCTGACGCTATTGCCTATTTTCTACGCATCACGCTGCCAGAATCATCTGGAAGACATCAGCTTCCAGTTGGTCTCAGACACAATCACTGACTGTTGTCCAGGAAACAGACGCAATCACACACTCCACTCAGGCTTTTGACTCCGAGCATGTGCTTTCTGCCCCGACAAGTTTGGACGTTAAAGATCAGATATACAACTTGAAAAATAGTTTGAGACCTTTTTTGAATGACAATTAATTATTAATTTCCTTTATGGACATAATCAACAATTTCCTCGTTGTCTATTATCACTAATTATTTGCGGTGTCCATTATTATTCTTAGTATTACCACTCCCAACTTTCCAAACCTGGGCCAACTCAAATTAATTCAGAGCCTGATTTATAATTGTCTCAGTGATAGTAATTATTTCAGTGGCATAGACTTTGTGCAGTGACAACACTCAGACCCCAGACGCACCCTCCCAAAACAACGTGTTGCAGTAACTCGGACTGCACGGGCCAATCACAGAAATAATACACCAGTTTGCTCTGGAGGGCTTTTAAACTTACCTCTCATTCACTCACAGTGTGAAAGCACAATGTGACATGACGCCCAAGTCTCTGACATGTGGGCCGGAGAAGTCTGGAGAGACTGTTGAACTGCCAACAAAAGGACAAACAGAGGTCAGTCTCTGGGGGCTGCTCTCGAACCACTGGTTCAGGCTTTTCTTTTTGCCTGTAGAGATTCATGATCTGATACAGACTATAAGTTCAACCACCAAAGTCTAAGAGGTTTCTGTGACATCAGCAGGTACACAGGGTGAAATCAGAAACTGGTGATTCCCTCTTTACATGTTCAACTACAGGTGGCAGTGGCTCAGTGGTTAGAGCAATCGCCTTTGGAAGTGAAGGTCACCGGTGCGAATCCCATTTGGACCCTGCTACTGTGTCATTGGCCCTTACACTGGTAACCCGACATGTGTACTGCTAGATATACATCGTGATCTAGATCACTGGATAAGCAGTGGAAGATGACATGACACTATCAACACATGAATATAAACATCACCAAAACTAAATAGATATAAAACAATAATGTTAATATAATACAATTGCAATATTGTGAAACATGCACAAAAAATAATTAAAGTTGTATTAATTCGGTCATACTTATGTTGATCATGTTATTATGATTTGATATTTAAGTCCTAATGAAGTTACTTCCTGTGAGGACCTTGAACGTCCCCATTGAAAACAAGTTCCTTATACCTCATGAGGTAAATCATAATCATTTATTAGAACTCTTGTTGCGCAGTTTGCAGCACCGAATAACGCGCAGTACATAAACATGAACGTGAAGAAAAAATAGACATGTGTGAAGACAGATGTTTTGTAACAACATAACCTCTCATGACCTCTCGCGCATTTTTGGTCATGACAAAGCATTTGCTTTGTCATGACCATAACCCATGATTATCAGTTTTCTTATAATATGACCCCATTCCTTAGGAAAACAACAGACATTAGCCAAGGCCACTGGTGTAGAAAACAACAAGGATATAAACATTTGTTTTATGACATTTCATGCTATATTATACATATATATAGATATATCCGCTATGTTTTTACAGAAGCCCAGAGTGAACATATTTAACATCTTTTGAGTTTGAATGACAAGTGAAGTGTAACATAGGTTCTCCTGCATGCTCAGAGGGGTGAGGGTGAGGTGATGGATACAACAAGCAACCCTCACCTCTAGATGTCACCAAATCGTACACACTGCACCTTTAAAATTGGTTTGATTAATTGATTTACTGACCCGTGAGCTGACAAAATTGACCAATCACATGCTTGGTACGTTCTGCTGGATAATCTAATATTACCCTGAAGCACAGGGAGCAGCCGGTTATTAATTGATATAATGTGCTGGATTCACAATGGAGGAGTCATGTTTTCATGTCTGAGTGAAAGATGTAGATGTAAATGTGCTTAATATCTTATTTTGCTGCTGGAAATATTTGAACCGAGCCTCTGTTACTCCATGATGCCAGAGTGAGTGACTGTGACCAGGTGTGACCTCTCCTCACTGCTAATTTCATCTCTGCCGCACCTGCTCATAAAATCGTGTCAAGGAGAATTCGAGAATCAGGAGAACGACTTGGGCGAGGATTTGAAACCGCGACGGTAATCACTCGCTGTGTGTCTTCTGTCTCGCGTTCACGCCGCCGCGTAGGATGCAGCTTGAACGTGTAAAAGGTGGAAGTTGAACACAAACGCAGCAACATTCAATTGCACGTGTTTCATTGAGCGGTGATATGACACATACACACGAGACAATTCAGAACATTTCCCAGGACAGTTCTAGAAAAACGACAGGTCACGTCGACTCGACCTCGTATGATGCAATTACAGCAGTCAGTTCCCGGGGGGGGGGGGGGGGGGGGGGGGGGGGGTGGTTGGATTAGTCCATTGATGTGGTCAATATGTTGATTATATAAAAGTAAAGGAATAAAGGAAGTTTGACAAACCGCAGGCCTTTTACGTTCGCAGTTAGAGAAGTTCAAAGCAGAAGACGTATCATGAAATTGATACGAGTGGACCGAAGGTGGAGTCCTACATGAAAGGTAATTTCAGAGACAATAAAAAACATGGCTCTAAACGGCCTCTGGCATTTCTGCGCTCCACTTTGTCTTTTCTTCACAAGAGACCAAGTCAATGAAACACATTATTCATGGAGCACTCACCTCATTTACAGGACACATTAACCTGCAAGAAACAGCTGTTATTGCTTTCATGGTATGAGGGGTCAGCCACTGATGGATCTCGACACACTGGCACATGGGTCCCTGGAAGGCAAAGGCAGACTGTGAGCGTCAGCTCAGTGTTCCTGCATCAAGATAGTTTCTCGTTCTCTTGTTGGAGAATCTGTGGCAGCAGATACTGGATGGATTTCGACAATGGTCTCATACCGGTGATGGATCGACGCCTGTGTGAGTGAAGCCAGCGGGGCATCACAAAATCCCTATCGGCCCTCGGCCCCGTTACTGCAACATGCACAGTCCTGACTGGGAACGTTCGCAGTGTTGTTTTCTCTCAAATCGGACACAGCACGTGTGCACACAGCAAAAATGAAGGTTGTATTGAACCACAGTATTATCGATCATCTGCCCTCCTTTTCTTTTGGATTCATGTGTATGATTCCGTGACATCTAGTGTCACCGTACAAGCCGGTTACTGCTGAATAACCCTGAATAATGTCCTCACGGGCCACTGTACTTGCTTTGTTTTGCAGCAGAAGTTGTTTGTAGTTGAAAGTATTTTAAAAGAATTGTCTTCGATGGGCACAGACACGCGCTGTTTTCCTTCTCTGAAATGACAGCTGGAATTGAGGGATATTAAGATGTGAATTTCAGCAGCCACACTTTGTGTAACTGCCCGTCTTTGAGCGCAGGTGAAGCCGTCTTGCCGTCAGACTCGGGTTAGAGGAATTGCAGTTCAAGTAAAGTGACAGTTTCTTCATGGCTTTGACTTGATATACTCGCCCCTACATATTGTGCAACTCACCTCTCTATTCGTGAGTGGATATTTTCACTGAGGGTCAAATGAACCGCATTAAAACGCTAAATAAAGAGATATTCCCATGAATGACTCCCCTGTTGTTGTTTGCCCCCCGTATACTCGCCCGCCTGTGGTCAGATATAATGTGAAGTGACTCCGTTTGCACTTTCCTGGGAAAACGACATCAGTGTGACACATATGATGCTTTCACTCCCCTCTGTGCCATGTGACCCTGACCGCTGGCGGCATCTTTCACCAGCGTGCAAGCTCTGACACTCCGGCAAGAGTGTGTCAGTGGAACCCTCTCTCTCCTACGTGCGTCACCTCACTGCCACAGGTGTCGCTATAAACAACCATTTTTGGAGAGATCCCTAATGCTCCTTTAACGGCCTGCGGTAAATTGCTATAATAAGACTGGGTAAATAGATTTAGGTCCCCACAGGAAGAGTAATTCCCAGACTACACACGAACACACATACACACACACACACACACACACACACACACACACAACACAAGATGACTGATGGCCCTGGGCTCTCTTCTGTAAATGACAAGTGCCATCCATAACAGGCAGGCAGGGGCTGGTAAAGTGATTACTTTCATAACGCACAGTGTCCTGGTAAACACAGCTGGCACCACGTCTGTCACAGCAGACATGGGGGCAGATTGCTTAGTGCATGTAAGATTACGGATCGTCATTTGCCCTAGATTTGTCTCAACGGGGGGCCGCGGTGACACAACGCAAATGGATGGACTGCACCTTTATTCCGCCTCACTTACCATAAGAACCCATGAGGATGACATGCAGGGACGGACAAGTATGATGAACACTGATAAGATACTGGGATGACTTTCAGACCATTATGAGCACAGGGAGCCTATTAAAAACTCATTACACGTCCCTATCTGATTATTACATGCATTAGAATTCATTATGAATTTGGCAGGATGGGATTTTGCGATTTTTATCAGGCTGCCGCATATTCCGATCTTGATGACTGCGCCGTGATTCGTCATCATAATTCAGTATCTACACAAACACGAAAAAGACCTCTCATGTTGAACTTTCCAAATCTCAACTTCCCGAAGCTACACCCACGTCACTGTCACTTATTCCACCTGATTAGACCCGTATGCAGCACACAGCACTGAACAAACGCTCAGATGGACGACAGTTGTTCCAGATCAAATAAGGAGAAATCAAAGAATCAAAATGATGTCTCAGAAAATCTGTTTTCTGCAATGAAATCAAGATGAGCAAAAACTAAGCCACACGTAACTGACCACAGGAACAACGATCACATCTTTAGTATTGGTTCATGGTGGTGATTGGGAATCAGCACTGAGCTAACTAGTGCCTCGTGTACAAGCATTACAAACCCAGAGCCCTTTCAGAGATATCAGGTACATTTCCGGCTGAACCACAGGTATCATTTGTGACAGTAATTTTCTGCTACGTTCACCTGTTTTATGGGACTTACTTTATTAATAACAGTAATTTCTGTGGCATTCCTTCCTCCATAAAAAAGGTTGATAAACTGCTGTGCAAAGTCCCTGATGAGCTCCGCACACCTTCACCCTGAGCCATGACGCAGAACATTTCAAAACACCAGCGTGGACGAGTTAACGGAACACAAAGGAAAGGAAGAGGAGTTTTTTTGTGATTAATTAAAAATCGATATAAAAAACCGAAAGGAGGAAAAACAAAAATGAATAGAGGGAACTGTGGGAAATAAATGAGGAAACAGATTTTGAGTAAATCATCTTTGGTGCTCAGGACTGTAAATGACTGCATCTGTCTCCTCTTAATTGTCAGTTATTTGAGTCTTCATCAAGTCACAGCTCTTTTCTCAATTATGATGCTTTGTGTGATTTTTGATCACAGCAACGTGTGTGAAAGATATTGCTTTGGACCTAAGGAGGCGAAGACACAGATGTCAGGGGACATAAAGATAATTAGCGAGAGGCTGTCACAACAGGATACTGTTGAATGACAACATTATTTGTTTCCTTCCGTCAGTAACTCATCATCTAATTAAAGGTGGCATGCTATCTTTCACATTACATCCATCCAGTGTCTCACCATCAAGCCTCAGTGTCACAGCCCCCCCCCCCCCCCCCCCCCCCCCCCCCCCCCCCCCCCCCCCCTCAGGGGCCCCCCCCCCCCCCCCCCCCCCCGGTCTCCCACTCGTCCCACCAGTGGTTTCATCACCGTGGTTTCAGTTACATTGTAGGAGAGTTAAATAGAACGTTCCCTGGAGGGCATCTGCCACACAACAGTACAGTATGGAGAGTGGTGGATCAGCCGGTCTGCAGCCAGACCACCACACCACAGGGAGGGTGGTGTAAATGTGATTCTGAAAATGGCTTCCGTGGATAAACAATATGTTATGCAGATCTTTTATTTTCTTAATGATTGATATCTAAGAAGTTACAATACTAAAAGGGATCAGAGGGCGGTGTCCTGTAACTATGAGGCCGTAGGTCAGATTCCAGCCTTACCCATCCCGCAAGGCGAAGTATCCTTGGGCAAGACACGAAACCCCACACAACCCCCCCCCCCCCTTTGCCGCCCTCAAACCATCCTGTGTCGTCTCAGCAGCTACGGGGAAGATCTAATGGGTTCATTAAACTGTCTGGGGACCTTCCCATTCAGCCTGAGAATCAGTGGAACTTGATGTGTGTATTTAATAAAGGCGTTTCTATTCAGAGGGCAAAATCAATGGTAAGTGCACAACACTACTCTCCCGCACATGCAAATTTGAACGACTTCTTGGGAAGCTGCGTTCGTGATGAGCTGCGGTGTAGTTGAAGCAGCTGCACCTTAAAGTTCCTCATGACTTCACAAACGGGGGGGGGGGAGATAGAGTAAGGAGGTGGTTTCAGTTCATATTTGTGCAGCAGCAGGTGGACTTTTGAAATGAGATCTGCTGCAATTGATTTATATTTACACCTGCTGTCGGCTCAGGGCTGTAAATCCACAACGATTGCATGATGAAAATTTTACACGCCAATATCCAGATGTCACTATTCTGCGGTTTCGGTGCGATGATGCATTTTGTCAATTATAAGTTGTAATGTCCTCGCAGATGCTCAACACAATACATCTCATATTGTCACGGACTCTAATGGAACCAACGACTGATTTAATGTTTTCTCTTTTGAAAATGCCATTGTTTTAAAGCGTCATGATGATTACATATTAATGATCTCTGACATATGGTTGATATAAAACAAATCAACTAATTCATGGTGCATTCAAATCTGGTTCTAAAGCTATGTTCTCACTCAAGGACAAAAATCGATGCTGGGAGATGGTAGATTTTCACCCAGCCACACTTTATTGAAGAGACTCCATTCAGGGCTCGAACACAGTTAATTCAATTCACCCTCGCCATGGCCTCTGGTGCGTCAGTGCAGGAGGGCGATTTTCCTTGACCGCCTACTCCAGCACGAAGGAGCGCGGACCGCTTTCTCTCACGACACTGGCTTTTGTCTTGAGCCGCTGCCATGCCAACGCCACCGAGCCACTCGCCTGCCGTCAGCTCATCCGCCAAACTGACGCCGCATCTAATGAAAGTAAAAACTGTCCCTAAAACTCATAATGACGAAAACTTTATTTCCCAGCGTCTCAGTGAAATTGGTTGAGGAGTTTAATTGTTGCACGTGTTGTTTAGAATGTATTTAATTTCCCTGAAGAGGACGAGATATTATTCAGAGGACTCATGGCCCCCTCAGGCACCCGTCTTAAAGTTTCCTAAATACCGCAGCCAAGGTTATTTGACACTCGCCACAGGAAGATGTTACACTTTGTTTCAGGCGAAAAAAAAAACTCTCACTTCTTCCCTCAGTACGCAAACATGGACACGTGAGTAGTTGTTTGAGTCTGTGTATCGGCCTCATAAGAGGCTTGGAACTTGTTCAGGAAGTAGTTAACTCTGACTCATTCACTTTGTTTACATGAAATAAGTGGAAAAACATAGATCTCCGATTGGAAAGGGATTAAATCGACTCCCTCAAAGTCTGACCTCATCCAAATAAGAGGATTAGGAGATGGATTGTTGCACGTAAACAGTCAACTTGACCAAACTGGGTTGGACACTCGGAGCCATGATGTTATCTGCCTTCAGGTGACAAAAAGTAAAGTGTCCAGCATGTACTAAAAGTACAGAGCTGTCAAGTTGCCAGAGTCACTGCTCAACATGACTTTGGTTCGCCGCTTAGCTTATAGGAATCACAACTGACCCATCGCTAAGTCCCGCCCCCAAGGCCCACCCGCACAAACACTGGGTCAGATGCACAAAACTAACTATGAAACCGTCATTGTTCGAGAGATATCGTGCGATGCTATTTGGACATTTTGAGAACCGAAGGACCTTATTTCACAAAGAAGCCATCAAATGCGCCATGGAGGGAGGATATTTAGTATTTAAAGTTAGATACAGGGAGTGACGAGACACAGTTGGAGGCTAAAGTTTACCGTTCTCAGTCCAAGAGGGCTAAGCCACATCCTGTTCACGTTTTCAGACAGTCATGTAGCGTGGGGCCTCTCTGTAACTCTGTCTAAACACCAAGTTAAACCAATGATAACACAGACAAAGTAAGTTTGACCAGTTACCGTGGCCCTTTCGTCTACATGGCAACAGGTCGGTGAAAACTGAACAATAACACCCAATACAAGAGATGAATAAACTAAACTATACATCACAATGATACTCAACATGTCAAATAAACCTTTTCCAGATAAAACACACTTATAAACTTACGGCATTGACTCTGTGGCGTCTCAAAGGGAAGTGATTCCAGCTTGTGAACAGCCATGTCCAGGCACGTTGCTCTCATTCGCTCTCAACTGCGACTGGCTCGAACCGGAAGTGATATCATTTTCGCGCGCCGAAACCGGAAGTGATATCATTGCTCATTTGACTACTGAAATAACGTACTAAATGTAATAATGACTCATAAAACCCGTTTCTAATCATTCCAAAAATACAACTACACTACTTGAAAAATGATACACAAACAATATACAAATGTAATCGAAGCAAATGATGTTTTTAGCAAAAATACTATGGCTTAGCTAATGCTATAATGCTAACCGCGATTAGCATCGTATTGCTACATAGCCGGATTTTTTATGTCATACATGACGTTTCCGACACATACTTGGCTAACCCCGACCCCCCCCTACTTGGCTAACCCCCACCCCCCCCCCCCCCCCCTCTTAAATTAGGTTTAGGGAATAGGATAAAATAAACGTTATTCTCTCGCCTCTCTGTATATCTCATGGGGGTATTGACTTTTTAAAAAAGTGTTTTAATGTGGTAAATGTCCCTGAAACTGGAGCAAAACAGAAGTTTCCAATGTGTTTCTATGGAGCAGCAGGAGCTGGATGTCCGAGTGCAGAACTACCACTTGCTGTATTGGTAAGCAGCAGGGTTTAACTGTCGCTCCAGTTAAGTGCATATAAATGTATGAATGTCAGCTGGGATTTGCTCAAAGGAAGAAAAAAAAAAGATTCTCCTGAGGTGAGCGTGTCCTGATTTGTAATTATAGAACATATAGAGACAACAAGGAGCCTGACAAAGGCTGTAAATGGCACCAGGCGCTGGTGAAAACAAACAAACAAACAAACAAAAAAACGCTAAAGAGAAACAAATGAGCACTTCAGCTGGTCTCCACGTAATTTCATGACTAGTTAAAGAAATGAAATTACGGACTTGTTTACCTCGTCGTGTCGTCTATCTCTCTCCTTCCAGCCCGCTGTAATTTTCTGTGATGCACTCCAACCTGCCAACGCAGGCAGACGGGAGGGCGCACGCCTGGATTAACCCTCGCCATGGGTTTTCACATTGATGATGCCCCGTTGGCCGTTATCTGTGGGCTCTCCACAATTTGCATCGCAATCATATGTTTGAGCTCATTCACTTTGTTGTTGAAATGCAGCACGGTGTGTACACACTCCCAGTCGATGGCCAATGTTTGCCCAGAGGAACGCTCATAAAATGAATGGCTGTCGTTTAAAAGCTCGTCTGTCTCATACGGAGGCTGTGGCTGTGAGGAGAGAGCGGTCGCCCTCTCGACCGGTGGCTCGACCCCGGCGTTCCTTATTCCAAAATGATGAATTACTGTCATTACTGCAGAAGAATGATGACTTTATATTAACAGAAACTCTTTATGGAGGCCGCCCTTTTTTGCATCATTTTTTTTTTTACAGTGGCCCAGAATGGACAAAAGCACTAATTGAGTTTTAATGATAAGAGAGCCACCATATGTCTTCTGACATATTTGGAAGATATTCAGGTGCAATAGCAACTTCACCCCTTGATGTCATTTAATCCTGTGACCTGTATATTTTAAACTTGAAAAAGTGGTGCATAAATATAGACAATATCTATTATTATATGTTTACATGGACTGATGAACTGGATTAAATCACAATTTAATACACAGTCATTTGTAAAATTGTCAATCCGTTACTGTAAACATTTAACATATAACTCTATATATTTTCTTCTTTTTGCTTAAATCCACTTTAAGATGCCTCGGATTTCAGTTTATTAGGTTATTCAGTCCGCGAAAATATGTCCCCCTCATTTTAACATTGCAATTATGTACAAAATGAGCTTTATTTTATAAATCGAATTTTCCCATGTGGCTGCCGAATGTAATCTGTCCGAATTTAGTCGGCAAATAACAGCTTATCTCATTTAAAGGAGTATTTTTCACTCAATCACAGTAGCTCACAGAGGTCGTAACTAAGTTTTGAAGGGACTGCTGCCGTCAGAAAACTCAACGGATCAGCTGTTACTGTAAATCTCTGCAGCCTGTTGGGGGAGAAATCTTCTGTTCTGGGGGGGCGGGGGGTCTCCAAGCTCTTCCCTCTCCCTCTTCCAAGCTCCCATAACGACCAATAGTCTTCACGCTCTCTATATGGGGTGGCCCTTCGAGTCCTGTGGTGAAGGCACGGAAGATGATTGGCTTAGATGGACACAAGTCTCGATCATACTGCCATAGATTGAGGAAGCAGTCCGGCATGTAAAGACTCCCGAAGCCCCGGAGGCCATGAGGCGCCATGTTGGATCTCGACTGAACTACACACGGGGCCTTGTTAATGGGGAGGAGCCCAGTGTCCAGCGGGGATGGAGAACTGGTGGTAATCATTGTTAATCAAGTTGTCTCCGATCCATTTCTTTCTGTACAAATCACGAACCACATGACTTAATGGATTTTTTTTATCTGCTTCTAGGAGTCGCTGCCCCACGCCCACACACACACACACACACACACACACCTTTGACACACACCTCTGATACCTTGAAAAGAGTGTTTTTACATTCACTCCTTTAAGCAGGAAACCATATTCCGGCTTTCACACCCGTGTCAGAGGTCAGTCTTGTGTTTTCTCTTTGCATCTCCACCATGTGTGACGCAAACCTTTTCACACAAGAGCCAGGACCAGCAGGGCGGGGGGTGACGGACCAAAGGATGCGGCCCCCTGTCTGAGGCGCAGACCTCCATTTAGAGAAAAGTGCTGCTACGTACGTTCCTCCACCTCTTCAACCTCCATTTGAAGATCCCCGCCTGGCCGCCTCGATGCGTTATTGCCACATCGTAATGCATGGAGCTCTGAAGATAAGAGCTTTTTCCGTCTGGCTCTTATGGCAGTCTAGTCCAAACCAAGGTCTGTGCCATTATGCTGTTACTGTTGGGACTTGTGATCGGTTGAAAAGGGAAAAGCTAGAGACAAAAAAAACTGCGGCGGTTTGTGTGGAGTAGGGGAACAAACACGGTGAGAGCTTGGCATGTCACCTGTCAAAATAAAACGTCATGGAGGAGGTTCTGTTTGTACAGTTCCACGTTGAACCGTGATGATTCATGGGTGATTGAAATATCATTCCGGGTAAGATTGGGCGGCGGTGATCCAGGCGACAGAGGATTGGCAGTTTAAGTCCTGCCTGTGCCATTTACCGTGCCTCTCGTAAGATTCGAGTGCCCTTGCAGGTTTTGACATTGAACCCATTATCCCTTGACAGCTGTGCCAGCAGGGTGGCAGTGGAGACAGTGCTTTATATAGAGCTCACTGTGGAAGGGGTCAGTGTGAATGAGTGAATGGAAAAACTGTGCAGCAAAGCTCTTTGAGCGGTCATCAAGACAAAAAAACAAATCTATAAATGCTGACCATGTAAATAACATAGAACTTTGTCGAGACTTGAGTAAAAAGATGTTTTCTTTTTCTTCTTTTCCTCAAACGTAACCTGAATGTTTCCTTACTATCCCACATTGCAGGTCATATTATTTCACAATAACATTTATTGTGCCGAGTGGCTATAAAGACTGTCTGCACCACTGTTTATGTTGTCCTCCTCTTTGACAAATGTATTCCTAGTCCTGAGAACACACATAGTTCTACGTGTTGTTTTGTTCCCACTCAGAACAATAGATGCTTTCTGCAACCATCAGGCCTGAGAGTCCTAAATCAAATGTTGTCATTTTTACCTCTGAAGCACCGCATCGACACTCCAGGCTGCGAATCCACCGCTCTGTTGAAATGAAGGACTCTCCTTTAGTCATGGTGCATTGTTTTAAGTGGACGAGTGTTCCACTTAGGACTGTAGGACCATCTAGTGGCTGACTTTTATATTGTTGCCAGATGCAGAGAACTGCAGTCAGCGTTGTTGAGCAATGGATGAAAGGGCCTGATTGGAGGGTGGTCTCCAACAGGAAGTCAACAGGACAATGCAGCTCCTCATCACATGGCACAATGCAGCAACAGTCCTCTGACCACATCTGCTGCTCACAGTGATGTTTGTCACAAAGTATTTCTGATGTTGTCATCGCTCTTATTGGTCAGCCGGATAAAAACAGATCTGTTCCGTCTTTGCACAGAGACTAATGACAGAGATTAGGTTGCATTAGACTGTGTCACACTGGTGAGGAGACGATATGTTCTTGGATTGTTAATCTGTTCTTTTAATAGAGTTAGGAGAGGGTCAAGTGTGGATAAGCCTCAGCTCAACTGAAAGAAAACAAACCAGCGAAAAACTATTCATGTTGCACTAGTGCTCTGTGCATTAAGTTTGTCTGTTCAATACAGGGTGGGGGAGAAAAAGTGCATATATATACACAAAATAAAGAATAACGCAAATAATAAGATAAATGATAATAGTGTATTTGTTTTATATTCCTTTTTTTCCCAATACAAATTTACAACACAAATGTAATCACCCAAATCTTACATACTGGACCTTTAATACATGTATTTATAAAACGCAACATTTGAGTATAAAAAAAAAAACTACTGAGACAACTTTCATTTCATTGATTTATTGACATTAACTTTTTTTTTTTAGATTTCCACCATGGTTTTTCTTGATACCAATAGTATTTACCATAAAGTTTCTTTTCATTTAAATTACATTTATAATGTTTAGCTCACATACACATTTATTGTTTTTATTTTCTTATTGCAATAAACAAGAGTAGCCAGAATGAGTCAGGTATTGCTACACTTCGCCATACAAACTCTTTGTCCCCTGTGACAGTGAAATTCAAAAATAACTTTATTGGCAAGACAAAAAGAAAATGTACACCATAGCCTCTCCATTTCTCTCTCTTCTCTGGGAGAGGCTGAGGGCAGAATAAGGCTAAGGCTAGTAGCCTACACACAGCTAACATGAAATACCTGCCCAGGAAGTAGGGATCTAACATTAATTTCCCATAATGTGAATGATGAGGATGGATCAATGGGATTCACCACAGACTGAACATGTCAAGGACAGTTTGAACATATCTGTAGTGAGGCTACTCCACACCAAGTAGGGAGAGGACTGCAGTACTCTGATTGGGTCGTGATCCAGTCGGGATGATTGATCATCTTTCCTAAACCAAACACGTGCAGGTGGTTGTTTCCATTATTGAGTTAGGCCACTTGAGCTCCAGGTCTCTTCTGTCTTTGATTGGTTGGGAGTGCGGCTGGTCCCAACACACACACACACACACACACACATAAACATAAGAATACATATGGTAACACACACACACACACACACCAATGGTAGAGAGAGAGAGAGAGAGAGAGAGAGAGAGCACAGATCCTGGAGGTGTCATCTCACACACAAAATGAACTCTGTAACGGAGGCTTCGTTCTGCAACGAAAAAAAATAAAATAAAAAGCACGATGGTGGTAGCTGACCTGGAGCCAGCCTCTTCTTTAAGTAATGGCGTTGATAATGTTCCTCGGGATTTGCATTGAAACATGAATGAGTCACAGAAAGAAATGCAAAAAAAACAACAAAAAAAACAAAACAACCACCGGCTGAACACATCTATCTTGAATCCCTTGATACCTGGCGTTGTACCCTGTTCCCCAAGCAGAGAATACCACTGTAAAAAGGCCCTTTAATATGAAGGGTCAGTACCTCAGCCTCACCCCTGTCTCTCTCTGCACCCCTCCGAGGGCTCCAGCTCCTCACGGAAGAACAGAACAGTCCGTTTTACACACGACTCCAGACAACATGTCACAATATGTCACAATGATAACAAGTCACTCTGATAAAAATTGCTCATTGCATTGCAATATTCAGACAAAGGTAAGACATTAGAGCTCATTGCTTGTCAATGAAAGGGCACAGTGTACATCTTGTTCAGAAATAAAGGGGTGGAGGGGGGAGGGGGGGGGGGGGGGGGGGGGGGGGGGGGGGGGGTGATAGTTTCAAGCTGTCGAGTAGGACAGGTTCGACGGCCGCTGTAGCTAAGCTTAGCTCGAGTGGCTGCCCGCGGAGTCAGTTGGTGTGCGTCACATCCACCGTCTTCTCCCCAGCTCCCCCCCCCCCCCCCCCCCCCCCCCCCCCCCCCCCCCCCCCCCCCCCCCCCCCCCCCCCCC
>JAFBJT010108048.1:61015-72028 GCA_016785325.1 Chascanopsetta lugubris | reverse complement strand
CCCCACTCTTCTGCTCTCCCCTTCAGATATGCGACATTTTCTACCTACAAAAATATTTGTATCGTGTATTTTTTTTTTTTGTTGTTGTTTTTTTTTTTTTTGTTTAAATTGATTTTGCTCATTTTTATGCCGTGATATATAAACACAAACAGTCCAATCCAAAAGAAAACAAAACAAAGTGCTCACCAGTCTTTGTACAAAGAAAACAAATCATGGTGCATTTCATGGCTTTCAGTTGTAAGACAGGAAGTATTGACGGACGCCTCGGGCTCCCGCTCGGACCGGCCTCGCCGCCGCTGGGCTCGGCTGTCGCTCCCACTCGGGATCATTCCTCCGTATTTGGCTTCGCGTTCGTCGTCCTCCCTCTTTTCCAACGCGTTCCCCGTCAGCACAACGCGACCTCTGCCACACACTCGTTTGAACCTTTGTATACGGGAGCGGGGGGTGGGGGGTGGGAGGGGGGACAGGGGGCCGGACGGATGAGAGGAGGACGGGCCGGGAGCTGACGAGGTCAAAGCGGCGTTGTGTGGCGGCGATGTACAGGAGCAGCCTGAATGCACGGGAGGCCAGGATCACTCCTGCACGCACCTTTACGCCCACACACGGCAAATCGAAAAGGCCTTTGCAGACGTTCGGCGATTTCGAGAAAAAACGTCCCACTGCCTGAGCTGACGTTTCCGCTCCGCTCGGTGAAAGCGCACTTCCCTCTCGCGATTACGTGTTATCCAGCGGTGCGTAATGTACCGACGTGTGAACGCCGCTGCTTCCTGCATCGTCTCCTCTCTTTGGAGATACTCTGCTCTGACTGATATTCGGCTTGGCAGATGCGCCCTGCGGCCATGTTTGGCGGCGCGGTCTATTTTAACCCCCGATTCACCGGGGCCTGTGTGTGTCTGCATGCCGCCCGGGGTGGATCCACCCAGTGACCCGTGCCAGCCCTCCTCATCACCTCATCCTCTCAGGAAATGACAGGAGTGGAGACTGCAACCCCCCCCCCACCCCCCCCCCCCCCCCCTGCAGTCACTTCGGTTGCTCCCGGACACCCCCCCCCCCACACACACACTCAACCTCACCCTCACCCTCCCCCTCACCCTCTCCTTCACCACAGCCGTGAGACGCAGGGTCGCCACCTGCCTGTCTGCCCAAGTCATGCCAGCGAGGACCCAAGTGTCACGAACCGAAGAGTTGCTGGCTTCCGGTGCAGGAGGGGGTGTGTGGGTGGGGTAGGTGGGTGGGGTGGGGTTGGGTTGGGTGGGGTGGGGTGGGGGTGGGGCATGTACAGTACCGCAGAGGCTGCCACAGCTAACATGTGACGCTAACAGTGAAGACCGATGGTCTGACGTAACATGACTGTCTTTGATTTTTGTTTTGTTTTTTCCAGGTGCATAGGATGAGAGGAGAACACGCTGCGCCGTGACGACGGGGAGGAAAAAACCAAACCTGGCCTGGAATCAGTATGTAACACTATGTGTGGTCTTAATGTTTCTAGAAAGGTCTACGTGTGTTTCTCTCTTCTGTAGCTATTGAGGCGGCTGCAACAGGGCCACAGTGCAGGAGAGCGGGGGGGTGGGGGGTGGGGATGGGGGGGGGCCGGGCGGGGGGGGATGCCCGCGGGGGGGGGGGTGGGCTGGGGGGGGGGGGGGGGGGGGGGGGGGGGGGGGAGCAGGGGAGGTGAGAGATGTACAAGGAAGTTGGATGCATAATGAATATCTCTCCCCTGCTCATTAATTCGCCCAGAAGTCTTTGAAATGATGGGAGAGTTTCAGGTAAAGGGAAGAGAGAGAGAGAGAGAGAGAGAGAGAGAGAGAGGGAGAGAGACATACTCCTACTCCTCTCTGCTGCTCTTTCCATTGGTTTCTATCAGTTCAATATTTAGTTGATTGAATTCCGGAATCCCCCCCCCCCCCCCCACTCTTTTTTTTTATTTCAAATTGCTGTTTGTTGATCATGTTTGTATCTTCACAGTGTGCTTTTGTGTGAGTGGCTGTTCCTGATTGGCCCGAGGTCAGCAGGTGATGTGTCAGTATGGGGAGAAGAGGATGGGCCCGTGGGTGGTGCGCATGGGCCCCGGGGCGGGTCTTAGGATGGCGTGGCTGAGGGGCGGGCCTTGCAATAGGTGGTGGTGCGGGTGATGGCCCGGGGCGGCGGCGCGGAGGGCCAGCGTGTTCGACGAGGCGGCGGCGGCCATCGCCGCTGCCACAGCCAAGGGGTTGGGCAAGAGGCCTGCGCCCAAAGCTTTGGTGAGATCCTTGGAGAAGGTCAAAGAAGACTAAAAACAGAAGAGGGTGACATGGAAACACGAGACGGGAGGGAAGAGAGAGAGAGAGGGGGGGAGAGAGAGAGAACGGGATCAACTGATTAGAACCAGAAGGTCAAAACATGTGGGTGAAACCAATATAGAATTTCTCCTCACACTCCTTTGATCTGTTGGGAGTTTGGCCAAAGACAGGCTCAGCTCAACCGCAGTGAATGTTCTTGTTTGATCTCAGTTTGTTTGCTGTGAGGTTTGTTTTGTCTGAACGGAACGGGGGGGTGGGTGGGGGGTGGGGGGGTGGAGGAGTTACCGTCAGATCAGCTCCCCTGTGCTTCTTGTGTCGGCTGAGGAGGGGGTTGGGTTTGCCCGCCATGCCGTCCCGGTGCCTTCGACTTGATATGTGCTGCGGGAGACAAGTGCACAGGGACACGAGTTAGTCCGCCTCTCCCAAAGCGAAAGCAGATGCAAATGGACGAGGGGGTCCGAGCGGAGGCCGGTGAAAGCGGGTGTGAGGCTGTCCAGGAGATGGAGCCTCTCCGTCCCACAGTGTCCACAAGTCTTTCATCGCTGCGCTAAACGCTGACTCGCTCCATCATTCCCAGGTTTCCTCCTCGTTTTTGCACCCGGTCCGACTGAACATCTCCCCCCTACCTGTTTGAGTTGCAGTTCGGAGTTGACCCGCACGTTGCAGATCTCACAGTGGAAGGTTCGTTCCTGAGTGTTGGGGTCCACCGGCCCCCCTCCCTGCTCTCCGCTGGGTTTGGGGCCCAGGCGAGGATATGCCTTGATGGGGCCCAGCCCACTCCGAGCCTCCAGGATAGTTTTGTGTTTGGTACCTGCATCGAGGAGACACGCACACCAGCAAACGTCATTAACCGAGATGAAATGACCGATTCGGACGCCGGTGGATTCAAACGAAGGAGACGCGTCGCTATTTCTAACGCGTGAGTCACGCCGCCTCCACCTGGCTGACGTGAATGAGTGCGGTCGGTGTTTCTCTGCCGCCGCGATGCACCTGAAATCAGCAGCAGTCACAAAGAGCAGGACAGACAGACCGACTCCCCACGACATCACCGCACGGGCAAGGACCTAAACGCAGAGAACACGTTGTAGCGTCTGCCGTCTGCCACTGGAGGGCAGCAGGGGGACAGCGGTGCAGCCGGTGATGGAGAGAATGAACCCAGGGCCCCCGGTTAAAGTTAATACCGTAATAATGGATTGATTTTGGTTGACTGAGTACAGCAGCTGTGATGCGGTCGGACGGTGTATATGCAGTGAATCAGCTCCACCAACAGCAGTGAAGGCACACGACCAAATCAATCATTTGGGCTTTAAGTGTCAGCTAGTAAACAGCGAGGGGCCGGTCATTCCGAGGAGCAGCTTTGTGGCGGTATAGATTTTTTTCAATTTATTTTTTTTACACTGAGCCTTTACGGTGAGATCATCGCACCTGTGCTTTTTACTGCCTCGTCACGGCGAGCGGATAAAGATGTCTGAACTCTGGATGGTCCAATGCCATTGTCTGTTGACCGCTGATAACGCTGAGCAAGTCAAAAGTTACGAGCTCTTTGTAGTTCAATGTCACCGGACCAATAATTGGAGAAAGGCAACGCAGGAACTCAGTCATCTTAATGCTCCGATTCCCTCCGCTCCAAATCTCAACTCTGTCAATGCTTGTTTTGCATTTTTTCATTTTTTTTGTCTAGAAAATATTGTCATCCAGTGATTGGAGGTTCGCAGGGTGAGGCTGAATGTGCCTCATCTCATTCCTCTCTTTGAGGAGAACCTGTGGGCTTTGAATTTCAAAAGGTGTTTAGTTTGTCCATTCAGGGCTTCTGTAAAAAATATAGTGCCACCAAAGAGCAGATTCACTCCTGGTGTCGTTGTAAATGGTTCATTCAATCGTGGTGATTACAATCATTCCTACGTTCAGGTGATATGGACACTCATATAAAAGAGCAGTAGAATTATTTCATATCACATTTCTTACGATGCAAAGGGGAATGATTGTACCTAAATCTTACACAATGGACCTTTAATCCAAAAAAAAAAAAAATAATCAAAACATTCATAGAGGCTGAATTTGCAGCAGAGGTTGCAGAGAAGAAGATCAAGTGCTCACGCATGTTAGTTTCCCTTTCAAATGATCTGCAGAGCAGCTCTCTACATGTGAGCGGGCCAGAATAGTTCTCTCATTAAATAATCACACGTTTTGTTCCTGGCTGAAGGAACGACGGCTCTGCCTCCGTGTTCTCCGACTCGAGCGCTGCACTGTCACCGTGGCTCCGACTTTCAATTCGAGTCACTCTCCAAAAAAGTGCTTTGAACAGAGTTAAGGCTTCAGAGGAGAGCGGAGTGGTGCGGTGTTGGGTGGCGGGTGCAGGGGAACGTGGAGGCTCCACCGGGGCAGGAAGGCGCTGGAATGGCGGGTTTCGCTCGTGGCCAGAAATATGCTGTTTTTGCCTTTGTTCTATTTTTGGTCCGACAAAGGACGGCTCAGCCGAGTTCTCGGTCTTTGCAAGTTCCACTCGCGGCACCGACCGACGCACGAGGGGACGGGGGGAGATTTGCAAACACAAAAACCTGCAGCGTGCCGACGGGGTGCTCCGTTACATAGAGCGACTTTACGTGGGATTCATCCATCTGAATCCTCTGTTTTTCTCCCGTTGGGTCTTTTCCGCTGTTCGCCCTGCGCCACGCACGCTGCTCATGTCTCGGTTGTCTGCAGGACATATGCTTCCAGTTTCCAACCCTGCGAACATGCACCGTATTGATTTTGGGAATGATTGAGGCTGATTGCTTCCAGATCGTTGCACTCATGGACGTTGAAGCGTTTCATCCAAACCTAGAGTTGAACTTGATCAATTAGATGTATAGGAGCTGTAATATACCTGTGTCATGTGTCATCTCCCCTTCTCACGTCCGTGTAAAGAGACACGGTGCAGGTGGGCAGATGTCCTACAAAACGTATTGTTTTCGGATCATAACGTTCTTTAACAAGGCATGAATTCCAAACGGACTCACCGGGCTAAGCGCACTTTAAAGTGACTGCGCGTGCACTGATTGACACTTTAATTATGTACACGTTATCTGGCAGCTGCCTTTGATCATTCCTCAGAGGAGGTGGGGGAGAGTTTCGCTAATGCGGAACCCCGTCCTTTGATGTGTGTTGTTGTTGGGGTTTTTTTTTGCCCAATTTATTCGGTGCGTCTCGCTCGCTCCGGGTTGGAAACACCTCTGCTGCAGCGCATCTGCTTCCAGGTTCGACAGGTGGGTCTTTTCTTCACTCAGTCCCTCTGCAGAACCTCAGTACCAGGACATTTGGACCTTCAACACTAATGCCGACCATCCCCTGTAAAACCCTGGACCGGTAGAATCTAGTAGATCGGACTTGTCCGACACTTTTGCACGATCGCAATTTCAGCGCATCGCCTTGACCACGTCAACGTGTCCAAACGCACTGGTCCGCTGCCAGGTGATTGACTGACGAGATATTTTTCCAGGGAGCTACTGAGCAGATGTATCTATTTACAGTGACTGGCGACTCCTGTATATGTAGAGTGGATGAATTATGTAGGAGAGATCCAGCAGGTAGGATCCGTCCTCGGAGGCAAACCAGGTCACGGCCCAGGATGAATTGTGGGCCATGAAGAATGAAAGCAGGCAGGCGGCACCTCGGAGGTATCCACCGGGGAACTGGCTGAGCGCTGGGGCAGTTATTGTGGTGAGCTCGAGCACATCACAGACTATTTTTCTTCGGTCGTTTTGCCCACTCGCTCAGTGGTTACTCGTCCAAACCGTCCTCCTCCGCAACTTTCTTCAACGCCTCGGGCGATAACAGCGGAACACGTGCCGCCAACCACGAGATCGATCGCACATCAGGGGGCAAAGTTCGCTTTGAGGTCATGATACATTTCATATTCCAATATATCCTTGATTATATAACTGAACTTAACCACGAGATATCACTAAGTCACTACAGGTGGCATGTCACGTCACCTTCAACCGCTTAAGAGCCAGTCATTTGGGCCACAGAGACTTCTCCGGTGTCAAGGCCCGAGTGGGATTCGAACCGGCGACCTTTGCCTCCAAACGGCTATAACGCTATAACCGCTGATCCCCCACCGTAACACGTGTTCACCTCTTTCCCCCTCATTTTCCCATTGTCCTCGGACACTTTACATTTCTTTCCAGTGACGTGCTCCGAAGCGGCTTCATTGTACTTTCCGAGCAACATTCCTCAGACCCGCGGGTTCTGATGAGTTTGGCCTCTCGTAACAACAGTGTGTCATGAATCCAAGCAGAGAGCCGACCGACGCGCGAGGGGACGGGGGGAGATTTGCAAACACAAAAACCTGCAGCGTGCCGACGGGGTGCTCCGTTACATAGAGCGACTTTACGTGGGATTCATCCATCTGAATCCTCTGTTTTTCTCCCGTTGGGTCTTTTCCGCTGTTCGCCCTGCGCCATGCACGCTGCTCATGTCTCGGTTGTCTGCAGGACATATGCTTCCAGTTTCCAACCCTGCGAACATGCAGCGTATTGATTTTGGGAATGATTGAGGCTGATTGCTTCCAGATCGTTGCACTCATGGACGTTGAAGCGTTTCATCCAAACCTAGAGTTGAACTTGATCAATTAGATGTATGGGAGCTGTAATATACCTGTGTCATGTGTCATCTCCCCTTCTCACGTCCGTGTAAAGAGACACGGTGCAGGTGGGCAGATGTCCTACAAAACGTATTGTTTTCGGATCATAACGTTCTTTAACAAGGCATGAATTCCAAACGGACTCACCGGGCTAAACGCACTTTAAAGTGACTGCGCGTGCACTGATTGACACTTTAATTATGTACAAGTTATCTGGCAGCTGCCTTTGATCATTCCTCAGAGGAGGTGGGGGAGAGTTTCGCTAATGCGGAACCCCGTCCTTTGATGTGTGTTGTTGTTGGGGTTTTTTTTTTGCCCAATTTATTCGGTGCGTCTCGCTCGCTCCGGGTTGGAAACACCTCTGCTGCAGCGCATCTGCTTCCAGGTTCGACATGTGGGTCTTTTCTTCACTCAGTCCCTCGGCAGAACCTCAGTACCAGGACATTTGGACCTTCAACACTAATGCCGACCATCCCCTGTAAAACCCTGGACCGGTAGAATCTAGTAGATCGGACTTGTCCGACACTGTTGCACAATCGCAACTTCAGCGCATCGCCTTGACCACGTCAACGTGTCCAAACGCACTGGTCCGCTGCCAGGTGATTGACTGATGAGATATTTTTCCAGGGAGCTACTGAGCAGATGTATCTATTTACAGTGACTGGCGACTCCTGTATATGTAGAGTGGATGAATTATGTAGGAGAGATCCAGCAGGTAGGATCCGTCCTCGGAGGCAAACCAGGTCACGGCCCAGGATGAATTGTGGGCCATGAAGAATGAAAGCAGGCAGGCGGCACCTCGGAGGTATCCACCGGGGAACTGGCTGAGCGCTGGGGCAGTTATTGTGGTGAGCTCGAGCACATCACAGACTATTTTTCTTCCGTCGTTTTGCCCACTCGCACAGTGGTTACTCGTCCAAACCGTCCTCCTCCGCAACTTTCTTCAACGCCTCGGGCGATAACAGCGGAACACGTGCCGCCAACCACGAGATCGATCACACATCAGGGAGTCGGGGCAACGTTCGCTTTGAGGTCATGATACATTTCATATTCGAATGTATCTTTGATTATATAACTGAACTTGACCACGAGATATCACTAAGTCACTACAGGTGGCATGTCACGCCACCTTCAACCGCTTAAGAGCCAGTCATTTGGGCCACAGAGACTTCTCCGGTGTCAAGGCCCGAGTGGGATTCGAACCGGCGACCTTTGCCTCCAAACGGCTATAACGCTATAACCGCTGATCCCCCACCGTAACACATGTTCACCTCTTTCCCCCTCATTTTCCCATTGTCCTCGGACACTTTACATTTCTTTCCAGTGACGTGCTCCGAAACGGCTTCATTGTACTTTCCGAGCAACATTCCTCAGACCCGCGGGTTCTGATGAGTTTGGCCTCTCGTAACAACAGTGTGTCATGAATCCAAGCAGAGAGGAAAACCAGAAAGTCAACACCATCCAAGGAGAGAGAGAGAGAGAGAGAGAGAGAGAGAGAGAGAGAGAGAGACACTTAATCCTGCCAGCTTTGATCGCCAGCTCATTTCTGCAGAGCGCGGAGACCAGAGCTCCCACGTCGACCCACCTTTGTTGTGAGCCTCCAGCTGTGACAGCGAGTTGACGGCCACCTTGCACAGTGAGCAGTACAGCAGCTTCTTGGCCTTGTCCTCCTCCGTCTCCGGGTTGGATGGGCCGCCGGAGGCCGAGGCCCCGGCGGCCCCGGCGGCCCGGCCCCCCGCTCCGGACCCGGGCTGCTCAGATGAGACGCTGCCACCGCCGCAGCCTGGTGGGGAGGAGGTGGAAGAGGAGGAGGAGGAGGTGGAGGAGGTGGAGGAAGAGGAGGAGTTGGAGGAGTTGGAGGAGGAGGAGGAGGAGGAAGGTGGGATCAAGGGAGGGGTGGAGGTGGGCAGGAGGGGGCACACTGTGGTCATGGGCGAGTCCATGGGCGGGGTGGGCGGGGCGGCGAGAGCGGTGAGGGGCCCCGGGGCCAGCGGGGCCCCACTCAGCTGCGACAGAGGCTGTGTTTCATCTGGGAAGACAAAAGAGAGAGAGAGAGAGAGAGAGAGAGAGAGAGAGAGAGAGAGCAGTGATTTCACCGTCCAGAAAGTTCAGCAGTGAAACAGCAACGTGTTGTGCAGTGACTTCACTGTCTCTGATCTCTGCGCTGAGGCCTGGAAGAAAAACACTGACATGTCAAACCACATCGGCGGCCCCTCCCAAGTGAAGCAGGAAGACACAGTCTGCTCCACACAGCGCGCAAACACACGGAGGGGCGTTCCATTTCCTACTATACCGGCCATAATTGTTCGTAAAAAAAACAAAAAAACAAAACAAACCCAAGACACAAAATTGGGGTTACGTATGCAGCGGTCGGAGGGCGGGGCAGAAAAACCCCAGTCCCACGTGTTTAAAGGGACGGCCGTGTGTTTAATGCGTTTCCATTGCTTTTTGAAGTTTGCAGTGATGTGGTCTGAAATAGGAAACAGATCGGCTCACGCTCTTCTGCGTGTGCGCGTCTCCACTCTCTCTCTCTCTCTCTCTCTCGCCCGCACGCACACCTGTTGCTCTTGGCTCGGCTCGGAGCTGAACGCCACTTGCTTTGTCACAGGCCAGAACGTCCAAGTCCAGAGAAAACACAATCAGGTGAGAAGCCTGCTCACTCACTTCTGCCTCCACTCCCTGTGTCTCTTGTCAGTGAATTCCAATGCCTCACTCTTGCGGGGGTGTACTGGTTTTCTCCCACCCCCCCACCCCCACCCCCCACCCCAGCCCACCCCCCCCTTGCTTCTTTTTCCATCACAGAGCACTTTTTATACGTATATTTTCAAACACATGTTTTTGGTCAGCCACTCCCATACGCAATGCCTTCGGTATTCACCAAGCAGTGTGTGTTGGCTGAAAAAAGACCCCCTAAATTTGGGTGGGGTATTCTGAATCCGCCCCCATCGGGAGGGACCAGCAGGCCTCTTCTTGTGAACTCCACAGGATGTAGCGCCAGAGACAGACAATGCGAAAGCCCCGGTGGATTATGGTCTTAACGGGATAAAGTGGGGTATTTCGGTAAAGAAAGACAGATCGACTTTAACTGCACGGTTTCCTTTGTAAGGGTCTGTCGCACGGACCACAGGGACCGTGGTGTTTTCCGCCTTTGCTCCGTTCCGTGACTCTCCGGTGACTTCGTGGTGATTCGCGCGTTGTGTGACGACACGGTTGCTCTGTTGAGCCGTCGTCTCTGAAAACGCCGTTTGCGGTGCTTTCCATTGCGCCGCTCTCCAGAATCGAAATCCTTCAAAACTCTTTCCGTAGCGACGCTTTCCAGCTGCAGAGCTGCTGGCTGGCCGCATCGCACGGCGTTTGTCAAACAGATGTTTAATTAAAAAAAACAAAAAACAAAAAATCTCGGCCCGGCTCTACGCGGCATTGGGGCGTCCATAAAGGCCGGATCAAAGTGCTGCGTGCGAGGTTTGCGGCTCCTGATGTCTCGACTTTGCGCCACACTGCCACGGAGCTGTGATCGTGGAGCTGGTGCCAACCAGAGCAGGAAGGATGATCATAAAAATTGTAACTTGAGGAGTTAATGCTCCTTTAGTTATTTAAGCTTGCCCTCACATACACGCACACACACACACACACACACACACTCGCACACATACCAGCTAATCCATTACAATGCAGGGAAACAAATGCGGAATCCACAGAGCCAAGAACATGTGGTTTGGGTTAAAAAGCGGAGGGAGAACAGGGGTGGCTGCCCTGTGAGAGCCCTGAACCATCTGGGGCGGAGGGGTTAGAGCAGGGGCGCCCATCACCTCCATGGCGACCGACCGATTGGTCGACCGCTTGGTCGGTCGGTCGGTCGGTCGCCGACAACGTGTCAACCGGCGCCCGCCACGCGTCAACACGGGAGAGAGAGGGGGAGAGAGAGAGAGAGAGAGAGAGAGAGTAACAGAGCGGCTTCCAGTCTGTCACGGCGGCGCAGCGCTGACGCACACACAGATGCACACACCCACACTCACACACACACACACACACACACACACAGCCACTCCGCTCCCGCTCAAACTTATCAAACATCGTCCAATCATTACCCACACCAACACCCCCCAGAGT
>JAFBJT010108048.1:35647-60444 GCA_016785325.1 Chascanopsetta lugubris | reverse complement strand
ACCCAAGAGAGAGAAACAGAGGAGAGAGAAGGAGAGAAAGAGAGAGAGAGAGAGAGAGAGGGGGGGGGTGCGCACGAGACAGCGAGCGAGCGAGCGAGGCAATGAAAGTGAGTGAGATTGACTGACAGGCCGACAGAGGAGTCTTCACGGGCAGCGAGTGAAGGCTCGGGCCACAGAGGGACCACGGCGAGAAAGCTAACAGATAGCAATCGGAGTTCTCACTCCGCGCGGCGGCTAACAGCTAGCAGCTACCCTGTCACCGCCGCCTAAACAAGCCCAGTGTTTTCATCTCCATACACACAACGCGGCACTCTGTCTTTTCTTCTGATGGAGATCAGATGTATAAATTATGAGCAGCTGACAAAGTCTACTCCAGCGCCCCCGGCGTCTCATCAATCACTAGCCTGTGTGTCAGCAGGTAACTGACGTGGCCCCTGGAGGCACAGCCCCCTCTTCACGTGTGAATGTGAGTGTGTGTGTGTGTGTGTTTTTCTTGTGTGCGCAAAGGTGTGTGTTTGCTGGCTGTGCAATTGGGGCTTTTGTGCTGTGCCAGTGTGTGTGTGTGTGTGTGTGAACAGCTGATTCAGTCGTTGCTGTAAGATACACACAAGATGTACACACACTAGCCCTCAGTGAACGTTGAAGGTTTTATTGTTGAATTTTCTGAGAAAAGTCAGACGAGGAAAAACTTGGTGGAAAAGGTTGAATTACTGAAAAACATCTCAGTGGGCGGAGTCCTGGACGCCGCGGTGACCCGGCGGTCGACCACCCAGCGTGAGTATTGGTATTAACAGTTTTCCATGAACCTCAGTTTCCCCCTTCGACAAACCAAAGACACGCTCAAGGCCTCGGCTCCTGACAGATATATGCGCCCAAAACACAGAATTCCCATTTATTTCACATTATGAATGAGGAGAGTCGAGTGTATAACAGATCGTTGCTAAAGTAAGCAATATAATTACAGCGTGTGTCAGCGAAAAGCGGCGTAATTACAAGCTACAAGTTGTCAGTGTCGGATTTCACTTCGCTCCCTATTACCGGCCGATCACAGTCTTTTCACCGCTGCTGTTTACCAGAGTTAAAGTCTAATTTCATTGCAGTGATTAGAAGCTGCTACTGTCCAAACACAGCAGATTACATCAGGATTACACAGCGCTGATGAAAATATGAAGGCAAACAAAATCAAGGAACGTTTTTTGACACTGATACAACCATCAAACCGAGGCCTGGCTTTTCATTCGAGGACATTTTTAAGTGAGGAAAAGAAAAAATAAATAAAGCATTCAACAAAACATTCATTCCTCCGGGGCTGAACAACCGCAAACCACACTGCTGCGAAATTACACAATGCTTGTGTACACGGCCCAAAGCAGGTAGCGTTAGCTTGCGCACCCCGTATCGATCCGCTTGTCTTGAAGTGAAGTTCAAGAAGGAGAAAGAGCCGAGCAGGAACATTTTGGCTCCCCACGGGGACGCGAGAGAACAGCGCATCTCGGCACCAAAGAGAAGGAGGGCTGTCATGTTCCGTGTGATGAGCTGAAAGACTAGAGGCGGCCTGGAACGGCGGGGATTTTCTTCCCCCCGTAAACAAACCCCCGAAAACAAACAGTTCCACCCCCACGGAGAGGGAGACGGGACAGAGAGACGAGAGGCGGGGGCAGACAGGTGTCGGGGGAAGAATGACACGCGTGACAGAGGCCACGACGAGGAGATGAGAGGAAGTGCCGGAGACGAGGGCGTCCTCGTGAAAGACGCGTCAGACTCGCCGCCTCCGTCTCTCCGTCCCGCTGGTTTGGTTTGGGTTTTGGGCTCGGACCTCATATTTTGATTAGGCCGGCGTCTCATGAATGATGTAGAGTGCGCCATTAGCACGAGCGCGGGCATCAATGATACCATTGTTTTGTTTGGAGGAAGGGTCGAGTCCTGAGACACGTTATCTTTGAAAAACGGAGAGGGAGAGAAGATGTCTGGAACCCAGCTGACAAAAGCACTCAGTCGCGGTGAAATCGGATGAGTCTGACAGGATGTGAGCCCATCTGATCCGCTGCCGTCTCAATGCTCCCCTCGCAGGCGGGAGGACGGACAGGCTGCTCCTCCTCGCGCTTTTAGCACAGGTGTGATGAAAGTGGGAGCCGCCGCGGCTCGGCCCACCTCTCGGATTTCCCCCCTCGAACACGTCTGGTGACGGACGCTGCCAGTTGGCAGGATAAAAGCCGGTGCCCGTTGTTGCCCCATCCATCTGCCTGCTGCACGGGAACAGCGTATCAGGTGAACCCCGGGGGGATACCGATTACCATATCGTATTAGATGTCTGGGTTACGGGTTACGGTAATAGCTATCTTACAGGATGGAACAAAATGGTCCCATGCTACAAGGTCACCACTGTCAGGTTTGACGCTGGATGTCTGTGGCACCTCGGGGAGCTGTTGATCACCGCGAGGTGAACGAGAACAGGGCGGACAGACAAACAGTAATGAAGAGAAACACAGGTCCATTGTCTGTCGGCGGAGCCGCGTTTGCCACCCACCACCACGCCACTTCGTGTGCCTCCTCTATTCTCTTCATCAGACTTGATGAAATGACAAAGCTTTGTTCCACACTGCCTGGAGAGGTTATCCTTGAAATGAAATATGCGTTGCTAATCACAACGTACAGTACATCGCACAGGATATCTTATTACAGAGCTTTACAGCTCGCTGGCTGCCGTTCCATTCCTTACGTATATGGCACAGCAAAGAAAAGTCAGACCTATTGCGAAATTATGAATCTGTCAGCGAGCCTGCGGCAAATAGAAAAGGAGTGAGGTCACAAGACTTCCGATACCGACTGAAAGATGCAAGTGACTCCACTGTGAAAATCTGAATACAAACTATGAACTTCATGTTCTTTGTTGCATCACGTAAAAGGGTTCGGTCGATGGAAGTTTTGCCGTCTTTCATCACAACGAAAAAACCCCCCGCAGAAAATGGTGATGATTCTTTACAGACTGCAACACTGTGGCATTAAGAGTCTTCGCCCACTTCACTGCCCATTCATCCCCCGTCGCCCAGTGCCAATCTTTCACAGCTCTCTCCAGCATGAATGTCAGAAGAATGCCGTCTGAGTGTCACTTGACCCCTCCTGACCCCGCCACGACCCCTGGCGCACCCTGGGCGGCCCTCACTCTTTCACATACTCCCACTACCAGACAACAATGTCTGCTCCACCTCCTCTGTCTCAACGTTGTCCAACTCTCCCATCACCCGGCTAATCACCCTGCCCCCCCCCCCTCCCCCCCACAACCACCTCTATTCAAAATGAAAGAAATGCCTCTACAGCAGCAGAAAAGACAGGGATGAGTAATGAGGTGCATTTCAGGGTGTGATTGTCTGGAGAAGAGGGAAAGTGTTTGGGAAATGCCGAGAGTGAGGTTGTGTGTGTGGTTTGCAAAGATGCATGTGAGAGGTGCGATGAGAGCGCACTTCAAACTCAAGCATATAAAGAGAACGGCAAACCATCTAGTGCCACAAATGACAGTCTGTTTGTCTGGATTTGTCGCACATGCCTTGCTAACAATTCATTTTTTTCTGCTTCAGACTTCTTGTTGGTGTTTTCAAAGGCCCAATTAGGTGGCGAGTCAAATTAGGTGCCATTTAGACGTCAAGTTTTAATGAAAGTTGAGATGTCTGCAGGTATCCATGGGGGCGGGGCCGTGTACTGAGTCACACCACGTGTTATTCTACATCCATTTTTAATCTACTCTGAAACCTCCGATATCGATGTTGCTGGATCATTTTGAATGTGTTGATTATTTCTAATCTTTTGCACACTGTACCTTTAAAACACCGGCACATGCCTCCCACATGAATAGTATTCAAATCATCAGTTTCATTGCATGAAAACAGTACTGAAAAAAAAAAAAACCTCCAATGCACATAAACCAGGTAGGATCAACGCAAAGTTCCACTCACATGTTTACAACAGACTCTGCACTATTTATCGAAGGTCACATCACCACATTTGTCAAACACTACAGTCCGGCCACTATAAAGCCTTTCTTGATTTACTTTAGTTCAACAAAGACTTAGTCATTATCAGATATCCCGGGGCAATTTTTCCCCCCTAAGTGATTCCCACAGGCGACGTGCGTGTGGTTCTGTCATTACTGAAACTGTATGTTCCTGCTCTGTCACTCAGACGCGCGGCTCCTGACAGGTTAAGCCCTTAATGCAGCAGATTTGACTGGTTAATCCAGTGAGAAACCCTCCATTTTGTCTCGCAGGTGGAGAGGTCGCACAGCCGGGCCTGGCTTCCCTCACCCTGCAGTCGTGCTGCCGCCTGAGCCTCCAACCTAAACATGCTCCAGCCCCTGGATCCTTGGCCTCCACTCACCCTCCCCTCACCCTCCCCTCCCCACCTCCACTCCCTCACCAGTCTATATACCCACATGCATACATAAGGCAGAGGTGTCAAGACTACCTGTCTCAAAAGCACCCCCCCCCCACCCCCCTTTACCTGACCTGCGGATAGCCCTCGGGGACATTAATTATAGAGTAGTCTGACTTGTTGAGAGCAGAGAGAGACAGACAGAAAGAGAGGAAGAGAGAGAGACAGAGAGGGAGAGAGAGAGAGAGAGAGAGAGAGAGAGAGAGAGAGAGAGAGAGAGCAGAAAAAGATAAATGCAGAGATGTTGTTACAGAAGCTGTCACCTCCAAATCATGTCATCCTGCTGTACAGAGGTGATGCTGAGGCTTTACTCGATCAGGTTTCCCATTCATCATCGGTGGAGGTGTTGGATGAGGATAAGGAGGGGCAGAGGCAGAGAACTATCAGTTTCCCACAGAGTTCAAATTTTAAAAGCGGCCTGACTCACACGAGCACAGACCATGACAGTGCTCCGGGAGGAATGAGTCAAACTGTGCAAAATCTCACTATTGAATATCCATTAGCTTTTCCACGCAGACGTCAAATCACGGCGTGCGCGTGTGACGGATCCGTCTGTTTACCTAAAAAAACACAAAGCTGCAGCACCTGTCCCTGCGCTTTCCCTATCCTGCGCCGCCGCGCACGATAACAAGCATCTCTGACGACGTGACATTCCCGTGCGCATCTTAAAGGAGTTTGTACGGACAGCCATGTCGACTGTGCAAGCGTGAACTGCCACCGCATGATCAGAGCAATCTGTCCAGACAAACGGGGGAAGCTCCTCTGGCGCATTACCGTGTTAGATTAGACGACTTCCCGGTCATTTGATTCCGCCGCCGCCGCCGCCGCCGCCGCCGCCGTCTCGACAGCTCCCGTTTCTAATGGAGCGAGTGGGATTTCACAAAACGCAAAACAGGGAGAGGTCAGCGCATTTGAAGGTTAGCCCTGTCGCGGGAATCAAAATAAATAACATTCAGGTTTGCTATTCTCTGTCAGCCCAGCGTCTTAATGATGCCAAGTTAACACATACTAAATAACAGTGTCTCCCTACGCACTGACAGCCTCAGAAATAATTGACCAGCGCGCTCCACACTGAGACACAGGAGACGGAGAATTCAATCCTGCAGCTGACAGATCCCATTGAGCATGTCACTGGATTTTGCATTATACACAAAGCAATGTCAGGTCAGGGATGCGGCCTCCTGCTAGTTATTTGCGATTGCATCTGTGAGGGCAAATTACCTGGTTCTCCATAATATGGTCTAGTTGACTAATTCCATGACAGCGTCTAATAAGGAAACTCTCAGATGTCAAAAAACGTGATGGACCTTTTCTTCCCCCACCTTCTCTTTTTTTATTCCTCTTTTCTCCAAATGCTTGGCAGCCTCTCAACTACACATTCAATATCCTCGGTCGGCGGCGTGTCGAGGACATCTCTAATTCCAGACAAAGACATACTGCTGAAAATGAACAAAGAAAAAAAAAAAGAAAGAAATATAACCTTATTATGTTTGAAGGCTACCAGCAGTGTGTCATTTCATCCACAAGTTCCCATGCAAGAAATTACAGCTGGCGGGGCTGTAAACCCATGTCACACAGTTCTGAGGCTTTTAGCGAGGAAACAGTGGAATCCATTATGCCGTCGACCTCCGCGCGCTGACAGACACGCACGCACACACACGGTATACAAAGTACGATATGTGGCGTCCTGTCATTTTGTTGTTATACATGTGTAAATCATTCACTTTCTGTCAGTGAAGAGGCTCCGACAACAAAACCTCACCTCAGCAACGGGGTCACGCAGAAACCGGATCCCCCCGCAGACAAAGCAGAGTTTTACCTGCGAGAGCACGGCCTGCCACTGATAGCAACAAAGACCACAATAGCTCAGTGATGGTGTGAAGGGTGCCTTGAAGCTATGCTGTGGAAGGAGAAGGGGGGGCACGTAGAATGCCCCCCCCCTACGGGGTGTCTGTTCAAAGTTCACAAAGCAGCACCGAGGTCTTTTCTCTCCTCCCTCTTCTTCTTCTCCTCCTTTTTGTACGTGCTCCCTTTCACTCAGACGCTGCGGCCTATCATCGTCCCCACAATGACAGTAGGTGGAAGCGCTAGCTTTCATTACACAAAGTATAAATAGTGTAATCTATCAGCCCTGCCAATCAGGATGATTGATTATGGGCTGTCAGGGGAGGAGAGTGACACATTAGAAAAGTTTGGTTAACAATGCCTGTAGCTGGTGCGGGGCTGCTGCCACCCAGCCCAGTGATTAATGTGTTGTCAGCCTGTAATCCCACACCCACGCTTAATGAGGCAAGAATTTATCATCTCGCCAGAGTGGCACATGTCAGGGGGAGAGGGAATCCAAGTGGCTGGAAACAATATACTTTTTTCCAGCTTGCGCTTGACGCGCCTGACAAGCTCCAAGAGCCACAAAGACGGCCTGTGTGAGCCCAAACTCCAGCGGGGTGACTTTGAGCCGCGCCGCCTCGCTCCGTCCTGCCTTCAAAGCGCCGAGGGCGGCGGGGAGACGACCACCTCTCCGCCGGCCGGACACGAGCGGTGTTACGCAGAGGGGAACTCCGGCCTCTCGGTCGGGAGGGAGAGGTCCGGCGCCTCCCTGTTTGTGCACAACAACGCCTTTGCGCTCTCACACGGATGAAGTGAAACGTTCAATTCGGTCCCGGCGGTGAATCCCACTCAGACCGTACATCCACCACATCTATAGCGCAGACTCCCAGCCCTCGCATCCATCGACGACTTTTAAATAGCACGGCAACATCTGCACGTCATAAACAACAACAACTTAACTTGAATTATCTGATAGAAATCTGAACGTGAATTAAAGCCCTGCGCGGCCCAGAGAGTGGGTGCAACATGACAATCAACTTCAAAGTAAAAGCATAAATGCGGGCGGTGAAATGGTGATTAATGTGCACTGTCAACATCGACTAAAGGAGACAGGCTTGAGGAATAACTGATCTCTTTGAGAGATTTAAAGTTTGGCACGGCGCGGAGGGAACACCCAGTGGGGCAGGGGGAGGGAGAAAGAGATGGATTTCATTTTTTTTTTTTTCCCAGAGCAACAGAAAACACTAAGCCAGCTGTCTCTCATTAAGCGAGCAGCATCTTCCTGTCACCACAGAGACCAACGGGGAGGATTAGCTCTGATTGGGCTGATAGGCCAACGCACTGGGACGCTGCACTGTGTAATAGCTAAAAGCATCATTTGATAAGAAGTGTAATTGAAGGGAGATGCGACGTTGCCGCTGCAGTACACGCACAGGGTTCACGGTGTCGTGCAACGCGTTGGCATCCAATGAAAGGAGGCTCAGTTTTACAGGCCCGGCACGAGCAGAGCTGACTTTACATGTGTCCCATGAATTATGTGTCCAATGGTCCTGGAAGGAGGAAGTGTGTTATTTCCCTGAAGCTTTCAGCATCTGAATGGAACTTTGAGAAAAGTTCAATTAGAATTAAAAAAAAAAAAATCGAAAAAAACAAAAATCTTGGCCCCTTCTGGGGGCATATAAAGGATCTAGTTAGAATGTTAACGTGTAAAAAGGCAAACTAAAATAAAGTCTTTGTAGTCTGCCAGTCCCAGGCACTCAATATTATTATGCTCGTAAAGTCTTAACAAAGGCTCAGGTTTTTGAAAAGATGAAAAGAGGGGAAAAGTTACACAAATGATCGCAACCATTTGTCAAAGTTTATGAAAACTTTATATCAAAACGGAACTGGGAGACGTCTCATTATTTGCCGGCCAGCCCTGGCCGGCGTTCTGACAGGCCTCAGACTCCACCGGCGAACACCAGAGATGCCGGGACAACAAATGCTTCGCCACGGAGGCGCTGCGTCTCTGTGCAGGATGCCAGCAGGAGGAGGAGGAGGAGGAGGAAGAGAGGGAAAATCAGTTAACGCCACGTGGCCGCCTAAGCGCCTCATAAAGAGCTCTGACGAAAACACGTTTGTTTTTAACCTCGATGTATCGCCAAAAAAAATAAAAGAACAACCCATCTATCATTATGTCTTGTGTGAGTGACATGACACCCAGGTCACACAGCTCCATGTCTCCAGGCGGTGAGAGGGGTAATCAATCAATCTTGGCACTATTACTTACAATTAATTGTGCTTTAAATTTTTACTACGTGTTTATGATATGCGCGGCGTGGCTGATTTATGTGGACAGGGTGAGTCACTCCCACTTAATTGCTGTTGTTTTCGCGGCTTATGACCCCGGCGTGACCTCTCGCTTGAGGCTGCCAGAGTGATCAGAACTGGGCCTGTTGCACCGGTGCAAACACAGGGCCGGTTCACACTCCGGCAGTCATGTACCGACAAACACACACACTCTCACACACACACACACACACACACACACACACACACACACACGCACACACTCTCTGAGGCCTCACAGACACTGACAGACACATACCTGAGAGCACACGTGGCTCTCCCTGGAAATATCTGACGCAGGCTCAACGTGTATCTCATCCGTCACACAAGCAAAACACGTTTGAACAATTATCAACAGCTGTTTCAACATTTAGGATGGGTTGTCGTTAACAGACGGAGAGCAGCCGCGTCTCGTGTGATGCAATTAACAGATAACAAGACGTTACGCAAGTGCGGGGAGAACATCATCTGAGAGCGAGCACATCGCGATCCGTCAGCCGCTTTATTTGTCTGAACGTGCGCAGCAGACGGCCGCTCGTCGCCGTTTCACTTTGCCCACAACTCCCACTCGATCCACAGCGCTGTCCTCAGTCAACCTACTGTACACGCAACCCGTTCAGGATTCATGTGCCGCGGGAGAGAGAGGCGACAAATCAGGGCCGTGCATGTATGATAACTAGAGCAGAGGCTGCGTGATAAACTCTGTGGGGCTGTTATTTCCTTCCCCCGTGTTGAGAACCATATTCCTTGAGTTTCCTCCGAGGACACATTTGTTCAGTAAAATGATTCCGCCAACCCACTGAAGGCACATTCACAAAGCGCTACATTGCACGCTGTTTGTTATGTTTGAGAGCTTCGGGGAACTCATAACTCTCAAACACAGAGATGAACGTGGCTTCATTCTTTACCCCCACATGAAAAAAAGGAGGCGGAAGAAGCAGCAAAGTTAAAGCAGAGTTCCTCCTCATTTTCCTGAGTTGCATTGAAGACGGGGGAAAAAGACAGATTTGCACACTCATGGATCTCAAATCTATCCTAAAGGTCCATTTTGTATGATTTCAGACACTTCTGTTGGTAGAAGAGTACACTACAAAACAATCACATACAGACATATCACCTAAATATATTATTCTTGCCCATTACCCTTAAACGAGGCCATTAATGTATATTTACACGAGGGGTGAGTCCTCTCTACGGGGGCGGCCATGTTTTTACAGTCGCCCAGTGTGGACATACTAAACATCTTTTGAGTTTCAATGACAACTGAATGCTACCATGGGGGTCTCCTGCATGCTCGGAAGAGTGAGGGTGAGGTGATGGGTAAAACATGTAACCTCACCGCTAGAGGTGACCAAATCTTACACACTGCACCTTTTGAAAATGTTGGACTGTTCCCTTTGGAGAAAACTCAGAATGAACTGGTATAAAATGGAGTAAAACAGGTTAGTGTCTGGGGAAGAAAAAACAGAACTGAAAAGATCCACTTGAGGACTTTCCTGGCTCTGTCACTGTCAATTCCCTTGAAGAACTGTTACCCTGTGTGTGTGTGTGTGTGTGTGTGTGTGTGTGTGTGTGTGTGTGTGTGTGGCTCATGGGACCTGGGAGCTGGCTGGAGCCACCCTGCAATGCCATCTGCTTTACATTATACGCAGAAGGATATGAGGAAAGAGAAAATGTGTTCATGCTTTAAAATCAAGTCAAATACTTCGTCCGGGCAAAATCTAAGTGACATCCGAGGAACATTTATAACCACTGACGTAGCTACCAGGCTGTGTAGTGAGCGGGACCATGGACTTAACTGCTTCACTGTGAAACACTCTTAAACATGTGGCAGGGAGTAAATGTTTTTCTACTAGTTAAATTTGCTATGCACTTTTTTTAAAGCGGCGCTCAGGATCTGAAAACAGAAAGTGCTGTCACAGTGTTTTGATAGACACAGCCAGTTGAACCCGAGGGTTCGACAGCATAATACCGGGTCCGTGGCCGAGTAGAAGGAGGTGGCGGAGGCGAGCCAAAACTCACCACATGTATTTTCCGAAAGCAGCGCCGGCGCAGTCCAAATGGCTCTACGTGGTTTAACGCCATTTCACTCCGTGACCTCTGAGTCCTCAAAGAGAATTATCACATTATAGCATTCCAACACGCCCAATTTCCCAAAATACAGCTCAAGGCTTTTCCACTCCGACTCTGCTTAGTGTTGTGGTTTTTCAGGGGGGGAAAACACTTCAATCGTACCCACTGTGGTGTTTTTTGTTTACTTCAGGTATTTATACATTTTTCTTTTCCCTCCGCTGCTCTCGTCTTTGTCATTTAGTCTCGCTTTCTGTCCAACTGCTTGTCCCTTCCACTCAGAAAAGCAACATATCAAAAAGGGAAAGAGCAAAAATTATCCCCCCACAATCCTCCACTCCGCGCTGTAAGAGGCAAACACCAGAACATGGAGCCAAGTCAGAGACAGCTCATTGTCACCCACTGAAGCCATTTTCAGAGATGAACTCCGGAGCGACTCCGCAGACTTTCATAGGAATTTGCCTGTCACACATGAAGAGGGCAGCAGGAGATGACAATCTCACCACAACAGAAAAATTGCATGTTCACATTCCAGTGCATTACAGCACATCAGCACAAGTGGTGGCAAGTATCATTAAAAGAGCTTGAAAAAACTATTATTTTTAGTATTTTTGTCAGCTTCCTCTGCATGTACGGCTCCCTAGTTCATACTGGGATGTTTGTACTGAATTAGTTTTTTTCAGTTTTGTTTCCTCCACATGTGGAGACTCCATCTGCTGCAATTGAACATGTTCTGATATTTTTACAAGGTGGCAAGAGAAACTCCATCTCAGTGCCATTCTGGTATTAGATTTAGCCTCAGTAACGATGCTAAAGTAGCATTAGCATCACTCGCGGAAAAAGAGAAAACTAAATTAGATTTTAAATCATTGCAGTGACGTTTTTATGAACACATACTGACCTAAATGCACAGTTATGGGTCACTGTTTTCATTAGCATTAGTGCTCATGTTGTTTGATGTTTTTCTAGAAGCCCATCATGGAGAAGCTAAACACCTTCTGAGTTTAAATGACAACTGAAGGTGAGTGCCACTGGGCCGCAACATGCACTAAATCCAACACACTGGCTTTTTGGTTTGAAGACAACTCATTTAGTGTGTTCTTTATCATACACACTTGATTCGTTTGAACATTTAACTTAACTTTTCCCACACAGCTCTCCACAGTCTTTGTACTTATCCCTGACAACAAGCAGCCGTTGAGTGTCTGCTTGTCATTTGGGCAACACTGAGAACACTGGGAATGTATGAAAAGTTATGGTGTTCAGGTTGCGCTAAGGACCATAACTTCTTGATCTGAACCATGTGCGCCGCTCGCTGTTGTCGCCATAACGGCGCTGATTGAAGGCGAGTTTAAACTGTGGTCACCGTCCACTCCGACATGACTCAACATAGAGGTCTCCAACAGAGTTCAACACATTAACAATTCCAGTACATTCGACATGTAATGAAAACGATCTGACGGTGGAGCTTTCTCTTCAAATTCAAACAGTCATGAGCGGGCGGGTATCACCATAACCGCGCCACTGTCGCTGCTGATACCACGGTTTCAATTCAGTCTTCCGTTAACAGTCGAGGGTAGATTTGTCTTTTCCAGATTTTCAACACAAATAACTGGCAACTCTTTAAAGGAGCACTACCACAACTTTCCAAAAATGGTCGTTTTTAGCGACACCTAGCCATCCCAGCTGTTCAGCATCAACATCCGTACCAGAGATAAGCCACTGCGGCAGCCTGTGAGCTAACGGAGCCCTTTCGAGTAGCTAGCCAGTGTTCAACAAGCTTAATGGGGCAGGGGAGTAACCATGGCAATCTGCCTAGCAACAGCTGAATTTGAATTGTGGTCGTTGCCAATCCTGTGCGGACTCAATACCTAAACAATCTTGTGCAATCATGCCTTGCTACCTAGCTGAAGACATCATCAACACTAAGGACCACAGGCTTAGAAGCAAGTGCACATCTCATAGGCATCGCATCTACATCATACGACAATGCACACGATTCCAAAACACAACAGCGACTCAGAAAGTTTCTGAATGCCAAAGTTGCCCAATACAGCTTTAAAAGATCCATCCAAAGTTGAGTCATTTTTGGAATAAATCTTTAAAATCACGCCTGCTCCTCTGTAGTTCCACCCAGTCGACTAATTGTGACTCAAACGGCGGCACGGGCGACAGTAAGACAGCTAATTACCGTCCTTTGTAATGAAGCAAATGGGAAACAGTGTACAACCAGCCTCTGTTATGTGCAACACCCCGCTGCAGCAGACATAGTAGCAAACACAAATATCTAATTACGCCATCATCTCCGCCTGCTTTGCCGTTCCAGTCGCAGACGTTCGCCGCTAATTGGTGGCCCGCACTATTGGTCAGCTCACAATCACTCTGATGATGTGGACAATTAGAGCCGGGAGGTGCTCGCGGCTCATCGGGCCGGCGAGAGTTGACACATCACATCGCGTCTAACTCAAAACAAACGTCATGGAAACGCTCTGACATCGCAGGGTCCTGGGTGTGTGATACCTCTGGGCGCAAAAAAAGGAGGAAGAGAAAAAAAAATTCTCCCAGTGTATAGCGCAGACACACACTGCTAGAAATGAAATGAAAGGATAGGATAGTATACGTGCAAGACACTTTCATCAAAGCTGTAACCTTTTACTTTGCATAATAAATACACGTATACAACAGGTTCAAAGACACACACACACACACACACACACACACACACACACGGTGTCAGCTCCAATCACTGATTATCTCTTCTTTCATCTGCGGCTGAGGCGACACGGGCTAACATGTCATCCCCGCTGACAAGTTATGTAAATACAATCCTATAAAGTGACTTCACCCTGCCAGACAGCATTGTACAGGTACTTGGCTTCCTTTCATTTAAAGCCGATGAACAGTGTTTTCATTCCACTTTACCAAACACACCCGGCTGGGGTCAAAATATTTTGCTTTCCCGCACGCGTGAAGAATCCAGAACAAAGCACGAAGCGACACTAAAAAAGCCGATTGTCTCAAACAATAAACATTTCTCGTGCACTTTTAAACCCGGACATGGACTCACATGCTTCTGATTTGTCACTGGATCCCTGTTTGCCCGTGCTACCTTGGATCAGTTCTGACCTCCCAGGCTTGACAAAGCCTGGCTAATCCAAACGATAAATATTTCATGACCTTACAATGACATGAAATCAAACCTAAGCTAAAGCTGTTCATTTATATTGCATTATCAAATGGATGCTAGCAAGAGGAACAGGAGGGGGGGGGGGGGGGGGGGGGTAAAAAAAATAATTCAAAAAAACGTGGGTGAAAAGGGGTGAAGTGTGTATCTGTGAACCTCCCGAACTCTAATTAGTCTGTGTGGCCCAAAACAAGAGAGGGAGGAATAAGTGCAGAGGCTCGGGATAATTAAGCGATTGTGAGCGGCGTGTACGTGAGCTGTCACTCCGATCGGCAGCCATGTCACACTTGGCAACACAACAGCGACCGGACAGCCGCCCGTCGTCTTTGATCTGGGCTCATGCATACGGAATCAGGTCAGGCCGTGGTCACACACAAACACACACACACACACACAAACCCACCCAACCCCCCACACCCACACCCCCACACACACACACACACTCGGTTGAGGCGATCGCAAAGAAAGGCTCTTTACAAAGGGCCACAGTGGTCGGACCTCGGCAAAGGGAGAGTGACAGTCAAGCATGCACAGGAAGAAAGGGAGGATAAAGGATGAGAATAGAAGAGGGAAGGAAGGGATGAATGTGACAAATCCACTCAAGACTTCAGAGCGACTACAACTTTAAACAGCGCGCGCACGCACGCACACACACACACACACACACGCACACACACACACACACACACACACACAGATGCGTAAAAAGCAGAGCCTACTTACAGCGTCTGACTTTGGTTTGACCACTTTCATGAACGCTCCTCTGGCCTGCGCCTCCATCACCTCTGTTTTCGTGACTTTCCTCGTGTCCAGAAACTTCAGATGGGGCAACTTGTGCAGAACAAAGTACCTGAAAGGAAACAACAAGAGCTCTGCTTTTACTCGGGTCTCCGCTTCTCGCGAGGCCGCGTTTGCTGCCAAAGAGACAAACTGAGAATCTGAGGAAAATATGTTAAACAAATCAAACCGACGCCGACTCCAATGTGTAAAAACTTGAAAAGACGCCTCGCTCGCGGACTTAATGGCGACGCTTCCTTGTATGTAAAGATCTTCAAAGCCCATTAGAATAAGTGCGACACATAAATAGCACGAAAGGAGATACAACCTGTCTGCCAGAGCTGCCACTCTGACAGCATCACACATATCTCTCTAAGCTTTCAGTCTTTCATTGGGAGGGAGAGAAACGTCAAAAGATAATGGCTGGAATACATAGATGACAACAGATCCTTTCACAGGCAGGGAGGGGATAGAGGAACCCACTATGTCAGGGTTTGAGGCGGGAGTCGTGCAGAGGACGTGCATCATGCGGCGCCTAAGTGGAGGGTGAGACAGGACGCGGGGGTGAGGGGGTGAGGGGGTGAGGGGCAGTGGGGGTACGGACACAGACGAGACCTGTGCGCAGAGAGCGCTGACAAATTGATGATGGCAACGGCGATGAAGAGCCGGCGTCGAGTTCTCAACACCCGAGGATTATAACGAGGGGATGCGTTTGGGTCGACGCAGAAAAGGAGCAGTGTTAAAATGAACGGGAGAAAAACCATCTGATGAGATTGAGTTGGACTTGCCTCCATCTGTATCTGTGGAAATTGCACATTCTTGACTTTGATATAGTGATTTGGTCATTTGTCATTACCCTTCTTTCTGTTTACATTAGGAGCAGGTCTTTGCTATGGAGGCCACCGTGTAAACAAACAGGCCTTAGCTGATTTCAAAGGGGAATGGTCACGTGGTGGCATAAAACCCTACGCACTGCACCTTTAAAACTCGAAAACCAGGGACCTGCAGCTAAAACTAAGAGCTTCTTAACCCTCATGTATTAGAGCGCCCCCTCCCCCCTCCCCCCTCCCCCCTCCCCGCTCCCAGGCTCTCGTCCTGTGCCGCTTCCATGTAAAAGGACTTTGTTCGGGGCATTTCAATGATGAAATGTGAAGATGCCCTTGGGAGACATGCAGAGAGGTTATTCTCCACAGGTAACCCACCATCACAGGGTCAGAGTGGATGACAAGGCTCTGTCAGCCAGTAGGGATATTAATGATTCAACCCAACCACAGAAGGAGAGGGGGTGGCAGAGAAAGAGAGGGGGGGAGGAGGGGGGGGGGGGGGGGGGGGGGGGTAAAAGATGACGGGGAAAAAGAAAGATTTATGCACCTTTTTTAATGAAATGTCAAACATTTTGAAATATTTAGTATTTTCAATAACTATTTTAAGAAATAGTAAGCTATCATGATTCAAAGAAAAAAATACATATGTTTTATTTTGAAAATCTTAAATACTAATAGAATGCTGTATCATCCTGCAGCCATTCCAATTAGAGAAAGACACAATATATTGGACACATGTATAGATATGAAATATGTGATCAGAGTTCTAGCTACTATATGTGAAAGTGACACAGCCATTAAAGACAAACACCATTTGCCAGCTACCCGGAATTTCTGGAGATATGTTAAATGCAAAAAGTATTTTCCATGAAAAGATTTCATGATAAATCCTGCAGCTGGATTCCCAAACACAAAGTTATTAACGGAGCTTAAAGTTGCAGAATTTAGTGTCAGCTAATATAATAATAATAATGATGATAACAATAATAATGTGATACAGCAATGTAATAATATCTTAGGAAAAATGTCTTTCTAGTGAACATTGGTAGTCACGGTTGCGCTACTGTGGCCAAAAAAGTTCAAATAGAGATTTCCATGTCTGTCGTGGAAATCAGTGGAGAAGCAAAAAGCAGTGGAAGCCATGCAAAACTAATCTTTCTTGTTTTTAAAACCTAAGGTGCTCTGTGAATGACCTTTATCTTTTACGATCAAATTTTGACCAAGAGGAAATTCTTAGGAGACGTTATAACTCTAAGAACTCTCGTCATGAAGGGTAACGTGTCATGGTTGGATGCTTGTTCCCCTCTAAGAAGATAACACTGAAATAATGGAGGTGTTTCACCAATCATTGATCTTTTGCAACAACCAAAAACGACATAAAAGGCTTAACAAATGAATATTCATAAACGCTGGGGTGTAATGACCACTGCGGCTGCATTTATGGCATTTAGGAAAACGGGTTGAGCGAACACAGAGAACAGGTGACCGATGAGAGACCTCGAGCGTGAGCGCTTTGATCTGCCAACGGCTGGAGATCGGACAAACTGATACGTCTCGGTGAGATAAGAAGCTAAGTCACATAAAAATACGTTAATCTTTACGCTTCAGAGAGGAAAGGGGAAAACACGCGGGCTGAGTCATGACTACTGTCTCAGCATTTCTTAAAGAAAAATAGAGGAGACCGTGTCCCCCGGGACCACAATCAGTCACGGTAAACACGTGTTGTTGTAGTACCACAAATGGCCACCGGCTGCAAAACGACAAACGAGAGCGGGGCGACGTGTAACCTCCCCGTGGACGACACGACGCCGCGCGAACAAACGCCGCGCTTCCATGTCATTGCACTAATTGGAGCACCAATGCAACGCACCGGGGTCTTTCACTCGAGAGGCCCGAGAGCCCCCCGAGGCAGCGGGCTGGGTATTTATTGCCCAGGGCCAGCGCTGTCACGACCTGCACACAGCCTAACCTTGTCAGACATGAAATCTGCATCACGCTCAAATTGATGTTTTACTATGTGACACATTATGAATATTACATTACAGGACTGTAGACACTGTCAGTCAAAACAGAACAGCTCCCCTCACCAGTAAAGATAAGCATGCGAGAGAGGGGAGGGGAGGGAATAGGGAGGGGAAATGAGTTGAAGGAGGGAGGAGGGGGGGGGCGCGCGCGCGTGAGAGAGAGAGAGAGAGAGAGAGAGAGAGAGAGAGAGAGAGAGAGAATAAAGATTATTCAAGAAAGGCAAGGTTGGTAAATGATTAATAGGCAACACAGAGTCAGAAACAAGCACTTAGGGCCAAAACAGACAAAAGAGTGTATGCTTTTCGCCTTTTATCGCATTTCATGTAAAGGGCCCTGACAAATGGTGGTCATATTGCATGGCTTAAGGCCCCGGCTTGATGTTTAATGCATCATGTGCTCGGGCAGGGCAGAGTAGTAAACACTCATTTGTGGCGGTGACTAGTCACACATGAAATCCATTTTGCAAACTGGAGTGCAGGGGAGCCGCTTGACAAAGCTTTTAGAGCGATGTGGTTGAATCCACAGCCTGCTCGTGAACTACACAGGTCCGGGGGAGACGGGGGGAACATTTCCAAATCCATTACTAACAAAAAGCTATCACTTCGAATAGTGTCAAAAGTGTCGGGTGTGTGTGTGTGTGTGTGTGTGGGTTGTTGTAAACACACCGGTGACATTATCCATCCGGTTATATATCTATCCCTTATTCATGCGTGACATCATCTGGGCCCGGCTGACCTGTATCTCTGGTAGTCGTCCTCGTCCTTATCCGGGCTGACCAGCTGGTTGGGGCAGGCCTCGTTTCCCAGCAGGCTGAGGTACTCCAGCGCCGGGGTCACGTCAGCCAAGTGTTCCAGCAGGGCCTCGATATCAGTCAGGTGTCAGAGGGCGGATGTCAAGGACCTCGCGCTGTTAATTACATTAGCATTTACTGCCCGCGCCGCCCCTCCCCTCCCCTCCCCTCCCCTGCCCTCCCCTCCCCTCCCCTCCCCTGCCCTCGCCGGGCCTGTCGGCACTAAAACACGTCACTGTCAAATTTACAGAGGTGCTCAAAGGGGCCAGTCAGTGGCTTTGTGAGACTGGGCAGACAGAGGGGCAATTTAAGGTGCAGGCTTTGGCATATAGCAGTGACACAATTTGGCTGCCACTACTCTCTCTCTCTCTCTCTCTCTCTCTCACTCTCACTCTCTCTCTCTCGTTCCCTCGCTCTCTCTTTTTCTCTCGATCCCTTTCATTTCCTAGGTGGCCGGGTGCGGAACAGTGACAAAATGATGGATGCCCTGTGGTTCAAACAGTCCGTGCTTCCCAGAGCCGCGCCGTGGAAAACTTTTTGCGAAACGTGGAAAAAACAAACAGCCCCTAAGCAGGCACATTCATCACTAATACATTCACTCGGAAAATTGAGCCCCAAAGTGTCAAAATACAACTGCACTAATGCAGCGCTCCAGCTTTAAAATGGCACCGTGCCACGACAGGATGTACATAATTGGCCTATTAGCATGTGCCGACCACTTCACAACCCAACTCGGCGCACAGTCCCAGACGCACACTTCAAGCAGCCCCAGTTTTAATGTTGACTCTGGAAGAGGGTGTGTGTGTGTGTGTGTGTGTGTGTGTGTGTGTGTGTGTGTGTGTGTGTGCGCGCGTGCGCTTGTGTGTGTGTGTGTGCGAGAGAGAGAGAGTGAGAATCATTATCCAGGAGGATCTGCATAACCAGAGGAAAACAGGACACATTGCTAAACCTGTTCTGAAGCTGGGGAGTGGAAGTTCACACATTTCGGACTGATCATAAACAGCCCGGCTCTGTGCGCCTGGTGTCTGGAAACGAGGTGGTGGAAGTGGTGATATGGTGCACAGCTCTGGTTTTCACATGTTTACACTGGAGGCTGAGCTGAATCTACTGGGGCGGATTTCATCCATCATGGGAACCTGCTCCAGTTTCTTTGGATGACAAATTAAATAAACTGCTCTTCTTGTTTTAGGTAAGGCTCAAGAACAACCTGATTTTCTGATAAAAAAAAAATCCCTGTATAAATATAAATCATCAAACTGCGACTTCAATATTGTGCTTTGTATTTAAAGGTGCGGTGTGTACGATTTGGTGACATCTAGAGGTGAATTTGCATGTTGCATTAATCACCTCACCCTTCTGAGCCTGCAGGAGAACCTATGGTAGACTTCAGTTGTCTTTTAGACTCAAATGACAATTAGTATGTCCACAAAACATGGCGGCCCCCTTGGGGAGGCCCTGCTCCTTATGTTAACATACATTCATTGGGCTCTTTTAAGGGTAACGGGGAAAAAATAAAACATTTAGGTGAATATAAATTTCAGTATGTAATTGTTTTGTAATACTCTTAGAAGTGACAAAACTGACTCTTAAATCGTAGACACTGCACCTTTAATGAAATGTAAAATCCTAACTAACATTTTCTCTCTGAAAATCAAAACACACTCTGCTGCTGCTGCTGCTGCTGCTGTGTTGACTCTTAAACCTGACTCCACTAGAGGTCCCTGTGGTTCAAAAACTGGTCGTGTGTGCAGTGACAGCCTGCTTCTTCTGCTCTCTATTTGTAACACACACACATACACACACACACACACACACACACACACACACACACACACTGGGAACACATGAGAACTTATAAAGCCTGACATTAACACTGTAACATGTACCTGCCTCATTCACACACACACACACACACACACACACACACACGTACACACACACACACAAAGAGGGGGTGAGCGCCTGGTCGGAAAGGATATGTGGTTCTTGTTGAGCGTCAGGGTGTGGAGGCGCGGTAACCTGGGCAACTGCAGGTCATTCCCCAGCAGATTGTTGTCAACCACCAGCTCTTCCAGCCCGGTGAACACTCTGAGGCCCGACAGTGACCTGCGATGACAAGGCAACGGGAGAAAGTGTTACAGCTCGTGCATCTTGTTGGATGTTGCAGCACAGGAATAAATATTTCAGCCTCTCTCTCTCTCTCTCTCTCTCTCTCTCTCTCTCGCGCTCTCTTTCATACAACGGGCGAGAGTGCGGGTCCGGGGGCCTGTCAGGGAAGTGAATGACAAGAATTAGTGGTGCTGAGCTCCCCTGGCATGGTGAGGCATCGTTCAGCGGCTGGCAGGATGAGGGATGGGGGTCACTTGTGAGTAGCCAGGATTCAAAACAAAAGGCTTCAGAAATGCGGCGGGCAGGATGAATTTGTCAATGTCTTGTGCCTCCAGGCGCCCAGTTTCGCCTGACCCTAACCCTCCATTCCCAAGACAAATCACTCTGTCACAGTTCACCTTCACTCCCCAGACACAAATTTAACTTGTCATCCATCATTTTCACAGAGGAAGCGGAATACACACTCGCAATCTCACGTAGAATGGAAAGGAAACTTTTCTCTTTTTTTTTCTCTCTCTCTCTCTCTCTCTCCTTCTTCTTCTTCCTCCTCCGCCACTGTGCAGCAGCACCAGAGGTTTTTATTTTATTTTTTTCACATCAGACAGCTTTTTATTTTTCTTTTAAATAAGGAATTCTAACCTTTACGCCTGCTTTTATGACACATTGCAAAGAGAGGTGAGGGGTCAGCTCAACTCCTTCCCTCTCCGGCTCTCGAGCTCGCACACATACACGTTCACACGGGCATAAAAATGATGAAGGGCGGTGTGAGGAGTAATGTGAGGGCCCGGCAAAGTTCAAGTTATAGAAGGTGCATGGAGGTTGTGTGTGTGTGTGTGTGTGTGTGTGTGTGTGTGTGTGTGTGTGTGCGCTTTGTCTAATCCTTCACCCTGTCAGCAAGCTATGTTTGAGTGTCCTGGGTGACTTTATTGACGTTTAAATCTGCCACAACAGTTTGCCTCTCAATAACTGTTTAAAAGTCATATTTTCCGAGGAAACGCAGTGGCTGTTAATTATACGCTCTTATTTTTGTTCTTTTCTTTTTACCTAAGTTATTTCCGAGTTTAAAAAGTAAATAACCTTGCCTTGAATCCCAGTGTCGCGGCACAAGATGACAAAGTCGAGGAACAGTGAGGTCTAAACAGCAGCGGCATGAACTATTGCTCCTCGCTGCATCTGCCTTGTGTCAGTGGCTGAAACTTGGAGTTATGTAAATATTATACCTTTATTATGACAATCTGTGAATAGAGAGCAGAGATGGAAAAGAAATGATGGAGGGGAAACTTAATATATGTAAAAAAAAATGGAGGAATGTGAAAAAAAAGTAGTTTCAGTAACAGGATATATGTTTAAATCTAAAGGGGCAGGGTTTAAGATTGAAGTCACAGGGATGTATTAGCACATATGTAATACAAAAAAAATGCATTGTAGCAATGACTTCATTACTGTATATTGTTGTATGTATCAGTCCTTTGTATTTACATCAGGAGCAGCTCCACTCTATGGAAGCCGCCATCTTTTTACAGAAGAACTGCCACTGTCTCTTTAACACGTTTAATGAGCCGGATCAACCTTTTCCCCCTGAACTACAAAGCCAAACGACAAATCAGCGATTCCTTGTTGACGTGCAAAGCGAGGCGGACCGAGCCGCCGCCACGTTTCAAAAGGAACGTCAACATTTTGCGAACACACACAAACCTGATACCCACAAACAAGCAGCCAACAACAACAACAACAGCAGAACCTAGCCGGTGTGTTTGCAAAAAAAAAAAAAAAAGCCGACGGCTGACAAGCTCTTATCAGGTCTGATTAATGCACTGGCAAGATGGATGAACAGAGAGATGTGCCAGTTTTATGAAATCCTACTCTGGCTGCTTGTTTTCCCCTCAGTGCTCCACATTTATTAAAGCCACCAGGCCCATTATTCTACAGTGCTACACTTAAAGGTGCAGTGTGTATGATTTTGGTCATTTTTGTCACTTCTAAAAATATGACAAAACAACATCTTCGTGAATTTATAATCACCTAAATGTTTTATTTTTCCCATTACCTTTAAATGAGCCCATGAATGTACATTTACATGAGGAGGGGGTCCTTTCTACGGGGGCCGCCATGTTTTTACAGTAGTAAAAGTGGACGTGCTCAACATCTGTTGCGTTTTGCTGACTGCCAAAGTCGACCATTTGAGGTTCTCCTGCAGGCTCAGATGTGTGGGAGTGAGATGATGGATACAACGTGCACCTTCACCTCTAGATGTCACCAAATCTTACACACTGCACCTTTAACACCACCCCTGCCTGTCTGTCACTGTGGCACATTCACGTTGTTAGCTGGGATTAGTCAAACATTGTGTTGAATTCAAATGAAAAGCTCTAAAAATACAGAATGTTAATGCATGCGAAAGAATGGACGTAAAACTAACTATTGGTTAAAATGGAATTCATTATCGTGTTTGTATTGACAAGGAATTTGGCCACCGCACATGGAAGTATAATCTATTTTAATGTGCAGTTACAGAACCAATTGTGCACCACAATGGATTAAAATGATTTTATTTGCTGTTAACAGAGGTTTGCCAACTAACTACTGCCACCTGTGTGTGTGTGTGTGTGTGTGTGTGTGTGTGTGTGTGTGTGTGTGTGTATGATGGGCTGCAGCAGTCCTGTGGGTGATGTTATTAGCTGCTCGGTTAAAGGGAGCCGCATGGCGCAGGGGGGAGCCTTATTAATTGTTGTTTTCATGTCACCACTGCTGCGTGCACTGGCTGATTTAATCAGTTAAATTCACAGCCAGGGGAGAAGGGGAGAGCCACTGAGTCCCATCCAGCATTAACTACAGTGCAGGGATTGAACTTCTAATGCTCTCCAGCTTTCTGTGCTCCCTCTGCACATTTCCATAGCTGCTTTCATTACTTTTTATAAGCTTTCTTGTTTTAATGTGCGGCTTGGAAAACTAACAAAGTTTAAGCACTGCAGTAAAAGTACTCTGCGTTAAAAAAAACAAAAACAACAGGAAAAAAAACAGCTTTTGCTTGTAACAAAACTAATGAGCATAATTGACTTGAGTCCCGATGGCGTATGATTTAGTAACACGGGCACAACACGGATATAATTAACGAATGATAAATAGAGAAAAAAAAGAAATGTGGCACTTCTTTTTGATGGTAGGAGAATTTTTTTTTTTTATTCTAAAAAATGTAAAGGTGCAGTGTCTGGGGTTCAGTGGCCTCTAGTGGTGAAGTTGCACATGGCAAGGGAATACCCCTAACCCAGTCATTCCTAATTAAAAACAAAAAGACGTTTAGTTTGTGCATTCTAGGCTACGGTAAGAACATGGAGGCGCAACATGGCAGCTTGAATACAGAGGACCTGCTCCTCATGTTAGTATAGGGATTGAAAGAAACAACATTTTATAATCCATTTTTGCCAATAGACATTTCACCTTAATCTTACACACTTAATGTTTCATTTTCCACCTCAACTACAACAACTCTTGTTGTGTTCAATGAGCGGGTCTTCCCTTTTAGTTTCATTATGAAGGACAGCAGATCATTCACACTTGCATCATACCATATCACGTCATTGTAGATATTTAGAAAAATGTGACGTCGACAGTAACATGAGATCAAATGGCATCTGCTTCGACCTTTAACAAGCACAAGAGCGAGAGAGAGGGAGAGAGAGAGAGAGATGGAGAGAGGCGATAGCTTTAACGAGGTGAGGGGATGAATCTTCTCCTTGTTAAGATAATTATGATCAGCCTCATTGTCAGAGCTAATACTTCACACGGGGCCGTCTTTACACTTTGACTACCACTTAGTTCATGTAAGCTCACCATCAACATTATACTGGCACGTGTGCATTAGTGTGTGTGTGCACATGCATGTAGAGAAATCCCTATTATCCACTTTAGTGAATACACATCAGTGTGTGTGTGTGTGTGTGTGTGTGTGTGTGTACACCAGTGTGAGGCTGAGAGCGCAGGAAGCAGGGGGAGGATGTGAGAAACCAGACAAGGACACTGGAGAGGAGACACCGACCCGGAGAGCAGTCCTGCCAGATCAATACACTGATACTAATGCAGACATAGTGATTGATAAACCACTGCTGACAACGGAGGGAAGAAAACTCTCGACCGTTATTGGCTAAAGTGTCAGTCACTCCTGCCAATGGTGTTTGCGAGTGCCATGTCAGATACCTTCGGGCGAGCAAACGGAAACGGCAGCCTCGGCTCTTTTACATGTGATACACGGTCTGCGCTCTTACGTCGGAGGATGAATTAATCCGAGTCGGCAATTTTTCCAAACGCATGATGACGGAAGGTCAAGTGGGAGTCTCGTACGTTACAGAGCTACAATGTAAAACAACCTCAAAGCGTTTTCATTTTCTTTAAGAGTGATCACAGACGCAACATCCCTGCAGCATGAAGCTCCACTGAGTAT
>JAFBJT010108048.1:21841-35628 GCA_016785325.1 Chascanopsetta lugubris | reverse complement strand
AAAGCAATAATTGCAATATATATATCTCTATATATAGATATATAGAGATATATATATATATATATATAAATCACTGAGTTTGAAAAGTTGGAGAGCCCCCGCAGCCGTAATCACACTTAAAGTCGTGACGCCCTCTCAAAGGTCATGACAGTGCAGAGTGGCAGCGCTCGGTTATTCTAAGCAGGAGGCCTCTGCTCGGGCTGCAGCCGAGCGGCGGGCACACTGACGTCCCGATCAGAGGGCAACAGATAAATGTTTGATGAATTGACCAATAGCGAGGCCGTGATGGCCTTCATATGTGCATAATGGACTATTCAGGGCTCACTTCAGATGGCCTGCCAGGATAAGGTGCTGTAATGAACGGGGGAGAGATCTGGACCTGGTGAAAGCCAGTATATGTGGACTGGCTTTAATAAACTTAATAAGAGAGGTGGATGGATGCAGAGGGAGGGAGAGGGGGGAGGGAGAGAGGGGGATACTGGGGAGAACCCGTCAAGTTGATATAGTGAAGAAATATTCTGATGGCTCTTTGAAGTGCAAAACCTCTTTCAGTCTTAATCAGTGGTTCAGTAAATTATACATATCACCAAATCCCCCATAATAATGTTGTCTGATTCAATCAGTGTTAGTGGGTAGATGCTTTGCAAACTGCTTTCAAAACAAACGAGCTTATTTAAAAAATTGAAAAATACAGATTCATATGACAGAGTATTACAGTATATAATAAGGTATTACATAATTACTATTGTAAAAAAAAAACACTGACCAAGGAAACAACTAACTACATCCCTGAATCTGTAAAGGTGCAGTGTGTAGGATTTAGTGACACATAAATCCATCCATTAATATTCCACATATATATATAAATATGTATATGGAATGAAAAGTGTACCATGTAATAAATGGGTGCTAAGTATGAATCGTTCACTACAGAAGCAAATATTTAGCTGTATGACAATAAAAAGACAAGATATTAATACATCATACAAGCAGTATTTCGTCACTCTGGGCCTCAAAAGAAACACAAATAAACATCAAAAAATACCAAAATACAGCATCAAAATGCTATCAGGATTAGCCGCTGGTAAATAAGATGACATTATCTGTAAAGCAAATTAATGCCCCACAACCCTGTTACCCCCCCCCCAACATTCTCCCTCAATCCCACCCACCACCCCCACACTGCAGCACTGATCAGGTCTGTTCCAGCACTCTCCCCTCCAGCTACAGTTTACGGCCTATGCATATGTCTGCATGCACGGATCTCAGTGAATTAGACTGTCATTATCTGTCTCTATCTCCCCCCCCCCCCCCCCCCCCCCCCCCCCCCCCCCCCCCCCCCCTCTACCCCCCCCCCCGCGCCCCCCCCCTCCCTGCTCCCCTTTCTCGCCCCCTGTCTCCCCCCTCACATGCAGACAGGCGTAGCTCTGCGTGGCACTCCTCTCTCTCTCTCTTTCTCTCGCTCTCTGTACTGCCAGGCCTCAGGTGGCAGTCATTTAAAGATCACACGTTCAGGACACACATCGCCCTCCCTGAATGCATGTCAATTCACACATGGGAAGGGGATTACACTTCTCCTCCCAGGCAGCTGCAAATGACTATTAATGGCAATGCAAATCATTAGGGTACGTTCGGCGCCGCCAGCAAATCTCCTCTTTATGTAGGTTCACTCTTAATCTGTTTTATATGTTGCTGCGCTACGCTCCCTCCCGATAGCCTCCGCCTGAAAGCATCAATGGCTACAACTGGAAGTGGCATGTCAGATTGAACTTTACACACAGTTACATCATGTGCATATAAAAAAAAAAATATATATATATATATATATATCTTTGTGAGAGAACCGGAAACAATCAAAAGTTCCTTGTGGGAGTTACATATGGCCCGCTCATTACTTCACACTCGCAGATTAAATTGTTGGAAGCGTCTGCACCATGGAGCGTCTGTCGAACATTTAAAGCGCGGGCCCCTGCGTGTTTGAATGATAATACCGCTGTGGATCCTGCGGCGTCTGATTTATAGACTACCCCTGTGGATATTCCTGCTGAGTGTGTGAGGTTAATATTCTCTCTCAATGTCATTAGAGCCGGCGGAGGGGCTGGGAGTACTGTGAATCAGACAGGGACTGATTCTGTCAATTTACACCAACCCCCCATTCCACACACGACACGAGAGGGAGAGAGAGAGAGGGAGAGAGAGAGAGAGAGAGGGAGAGAGAGAGAGGGAGAGGAGGGGGAGCCAGGGCCAGATAAAATCAAAGCCACTGTACTGCGGTCAGCATCACCTGGCCTCATGCTTCCCCTTGAATCGCCGCCGCCTGTCTGATTAATGACTGTGGATCAAGCGCGGCCGCGGATAAGAACTTGACAGACATTCCTGTCAGGTCCGACCTCATAAGCCTTGCTTGACCCCGGGTTGGCCCGGGATGAAGTCTAAGCTCCAACAACGACCCGTTTAGGGAGGTGGGAGGGGAGAGACTCAAGTGAGGGGTTTTTTTTTGGCATGGCTACAGAGAGCTACATGTTCTATATCCACACAGAGTCTTGGTGACCACTCCGTCGCTTTCCTGTGCAGTTTTTGCCCTCAACCAGTCTGCGCAGTACTTTTTCTAGATCTCTCACATCAACGTTGGTGAGCGTACAAAGGATTTTTGAAACTAGAGGCATCTACTAAAAGATGGCATTGACCGTAAATAGACTAGCCTATGTTTTTTTGAATTCATTTTTTTAACCTATGCGGCGCAGGTGCATCAGGTCTGGCATCACAAAGGAGCCAGAAAAATCAACCTGGAAGAGGAAAACAACAATAACACCATAGAGCTCAAATTGGAGAAGCCCCCTCTCTGGAACAAAAATATGGCAAGTAGTGACCATAACTGCAATCAATTTCCAAAAGAATGGTTAGCTCCATAGTATTGTGCAAAAATGGCAAGATTTGCATCATGGTACGACAACAAGAGAAACATTAGCATGTCCACCCCATGAATTTGTTTGCCATCAATGTCGGTTGGAGTTGAAGAAAACAAAAACAATTGCAGTTAAGTGACTCGGGAGTGAATTCTGATGAAACGAAAAGGTTTGTGCTACTGAGCAAGAACGAGGTTTATGAGCCTGTAGAGAGTTTGATGTCAGGCCCATGAGCACAAAGGCCTGGGAATGGGACTCAAACTGCCAACAATCTGGTAAGGGGGATGACCACGCTAGCCCCTGCGCCACAACCACCCCAGCGGCGGCGCTTCCCGTGTCTGACCCTAAACTGCAAGCCGTGGGATACATCATCAATAAAGGGCGGCGGGCAGAGCGAGCACTACGTTACACGTGGGTGAAACTGAGCGCGGTCCAACACTCGGCTCTTCACAGCGGCTGCAGCGCGCTCAGAGCACAGCCATGCGTCTTGTGAATGTTTGTATTGAAAGATTAGTTGTCTATCCACATGACAAACACCCTCCTCCCTCAGTGAGCGCGAGCTGGAAATCAATTCACTGATGGCATCTCAGTCAGTGAGGACGTCAATGCAGCACAAACAAGCGCACGCACACACACACACGCACGCACGCTCGCGCACACACACACACGCACGCACAAACACGCAGTCATGCATGCTACACATGGCTCACACATTTCTAAGTGTAAATGACGCTGTTAAAATTACAGTGACGGGGTCGGTCAGCCCGGGGATATCGCAATAACCATGCCTCATTTTGAACAATGGAGAAAAGGACACATGAATAAATCCCATTTGTATATGTACATACAGAGGAAGAAGCAGTTGGAACTTGTGTACGGAAAGCAATAAGGAAAAAACATTAAACCTTACACGTGATTTCTAAGGGGAGACGTCCGACTGTACACGCTGTCATTACAGTGTTCAGGGTCAGTGCTCGTCAACATTTCCCTGAGAGGGTGGAGGGGGGTGGGGTGGGTGGTGGTGTGACTGACTCTGTGGAACGCAAAGTGAAGAGGGGGGGGGGGGGGGGGGGGGGGGGGGGGGGGGGGGGGGAGCCATCCCGCATTACGTTTGAGTGAGTTCAACTGTCAACTGCCAGCCATTTGTATGCCTCAGCATCCACCTAATAGCAAATAATCACTACCCTGCGCTCTCTTCATGGCAAATGATCGATGATGTCTTGAAGTCTGATGGATGACCCTGCCACAGTGATGTCCAGGCATGCATTAAAAACCACCCCTATGAAATGCCTGTCAGTCTGATGAGGCCACGCACACGCGTGCCCAATCACACGGCGGTGCACACGCTGACACTGAGGAATGCATACTCACACACACACACACACACACACACACATACACAGATAAAGGAGAAGTAGAGAGATGCTGTGATTCGATCCAACAATTAAAACAGCAGAGGAGGAGTGGTGGGGGGTGGGGGGTGGGGGGTGGGAGGGGGGGGGAGTCCAAACAAAAGTTAATTTCTTTATATGAGAGGAGAATTTCATAACGTGGCAGGACCCGCGGTGTGATCGGTTGACAGCATTACACGAGGTAGACGGCTCAAGCGCCACCTGCGCCGCCTCTTCTCCTTCCCTCGCCCTCAACACCCACCTCTCCAACACACAAACAGCCCCCCCCCACCCCCATTACCCCTCAGTGTTCAGATTAAAATGCACAGCGCCGCCGTCTTTGATCTCCCGCTTGCTGACACAAATCCTTTCAAGCCTCAACATTTTCCTGCAAAGGTAATTAGTGCTAATTAAAAAGTTTCGAAAGCAGTCGACGGCTGCTGTTGACGCCGGCGCTGCCGCCGCTGCTGCCGCTGCTGCTGCTGCTCCAGCGCGCATGCACCGTCAGTCAGATTACCCATCTACCCCCTCCCCGGGTCCTGCGGATGTGTGTTGTCAGCCGCGTTCCTGCCTCCTTATCTACAAAAAGGATCCGTGTAAAACCAGACGACGACACCTGTGAGCCCGAGGAGAGGCAGGGTGAAAATCTGGGAGCCCAGTGAGGGGTCCGACCGCTGGATCGTCCCCCTGTGCTCCGCAGGGGGACATGTAATGGCACACGTGACAAATACAAATCCCACAAATAGAACAGGTGCAGTCTGTAATTGGGATATCCTGGCTTGGAGGGGGCGCTTGTAAACACGGAGTAATTAACTTGATAAGAGATTCAATTTGCTGGAAATATCAGTGTGGAGAATCATTTAGAACGGGGCTGAGATTTGCATAACGATAACAAATGCAAAGACTCCGAATCCGCACGCCGTAATGGATAAACATATTCGTGATGAGGGAACTTCCTGTTTAGCGTGATTCTAATAAGGCGGGACAAAGATACCACTAACTCACGGCGCGGTGATTCATTCACCATAGTCAACCTTATTGCTTTCATCAAGCCGTTATTATGATATAATTAGCTGCCTCTCTAGCATGTTATTAAGTGGCTCGCTGAGTGTCAGGTACAGAGGCGTCTAAGAAATGACACACACTCACACACACACACACACAGGCACACACACAAAAGCAATATTGTTCCACAATGTTTCAGAGAGATAATTACATAATCTCAGCATGCAGAAAAGTGATAATTAGACAAGTATTCCTGCCAATTAAAATATCAAGTCTTGCATTTTATTTTGCCCTTTTTCCCCCAAGACAGCATTTTCCAGCTCCCATTCAAGACATAATACGATTATATTGCTTGTGTAAAATCTTCATTGGGAAATCAATATAACTGCAGCCCATATTATGCCAACATTGACCTCTCATGTATGTTTCCAGTATAGATTACAGCACTATTAGATGCTGGAAGGTTTCCAGGGCCTTTGAAAGCTGGTAAGGGTAATGATTATGTTGAGTACATGGAGTTTTATTTTTATTTTTATTTTTTTCTGGGATGACAATAAAAGCCTGAGAGTATGTTTCGGCTCTCACAAGACTATTTATAGGCTTAATGACTGACGTGTAGGTGTGCCAACAAGAAAAAGAGGAGAAACAACAAAGTTATTGATTTGACCTTTGGGATAGTTCCCTCTGTCATTGTTGTTGTTTTTGCCTCGTCGTACGCGGCGGCGGGAGATAATAGAACATGTCACGGCACAAGGCGGTTTTGAAACCGAACGCCATCATTTTAATTTAAATGTTACATTTCTGGTGACATCTCTGTCAATGCATAATTGGCACTGAATCCCAGTTTGGATGTACATATTTATCATTCAGCGTGAGGCACTCAAAGACAGCGACAGATATGCGTCTTTGATGGGATGACAGTCAGATGTGGGGGAGAAAAAAATAGAACTGCAAATCAACTGTCGCGCTGTCAGTTAAGCTTTTTGTCACAAACTTGCACATAAACATGCATGATTAGAAATAGCAAACGAGCTGTAGGCTGGAATCAGTGTCCTTTTCTCCCGACATGTGTAAATGGGTTTATTTGATTTGAGTCGCAGCAGAAGAAATTCAGAAGACAGAGCGTGAAGAAAACCAAAGTGAGTGATGGACGAGAACGCTTGATGACATTGTGACCAACTTCAGGGTGGAGGAATGTAATTATTTTCCTCTCTAACAAATAAGAAGATGTAACCATTTAAACAGTTGCTAGGGAAACAGCTATGTGATTATATCTGGTGTACAAGACAAAACAGAGAAGTTTGGCTGCATTTTAATTGGAAAACTCCAAAATGAATTTCTGTCAGGACAGACGTAAACACAGATGTTTAGGAACATTGACATAAGCTTTCTTTTGAAATCTCGATGCAGCCCATCCGAGGATGGAGCAGCATGAGGTACAGCAAACTGTGAAGGGAGTCCACACCCCATGTCTGAAAATAACTAAAAAGACGCAAAAAAAGTCTTGTTGGTCAAACTCCGATCACATGACCCCTCCTCCAGATGAACAACGTATACCTCAGCTACCAGTGTGGTATGGAACATGGATAATCAATTACAAGTGATGTTAACCCTGTTCTCTTTGCTGCAGTTAAATCCCTGCACTTAACAATTATTCAACCACTTGCATCTTTTCACTACTTGTGACATTCATTCCTATGAGCAGGTATTGAAAGGTCAGTCATTTCAGTTCGTAAGCGCAATCCTGACTTGATGGACCGATGGGTTTACATCTGCTCTCAACTACAGACACGTATACTTTAACAGTAATCTTTGAAAGGTTTTAAAGGTAAGATTTCAATTTGTATCACTTGTAGCTGTCACAAACTAGGATCACTGTACCGAAGACAGCCTTCCTGTCTCTGTAGTTCCTTGACATTACACCTTAAACTGGGGTACATGATCTTCTTAGCGTCGACCCCGGGCAGAGCTGCGGCGCCCAGAAAGGAAAAAGAAGGAAGTCCCCCCGCCCCCCCCCCCCCTCTCTCTCCCTCCTTCTCCCTTTCCTTGTCTTCCCACTGGCCCATTACCTTTACAGAGTGAGGCTCATTAAAGAAGGCAAGTTGAGTCAAATCTTTCCGTAATTCGGCGGAGGTGAATTGCTGTCAACATCATTAACCGTCATTTCTCCAACTCACTTCAGTACTTATGAAGTGTTCTTTATTGTGTAATGATCCAAATCTCTTCTCTAAATCAGCCCTCTTCAAAGGCCCTGGAGGACATACCACCCATGCAGCCGGCTGACATGCTGGAGGCCCAGATTAAACGTGGCTCCGTCATTACGTTCCTTCTTTTGTGCTTAAGCGGATCGAGCGTTTCATCCCCTCCGCTCTCAGCTAGCAGGTTATCGCATATTCCTCGAGAGGGAGCCGAGCGGAAGAGTGATGAGCCGACCCTCAGAGGTCAGCGAAAAGAGCCATGATGCCTTCAAACATCGTCGAGCTGCATCTTGCACTAACAGCGCATCATTCTCATTTGCTTTGCTGCGTCACAAGACCTGCCCTCCGCCAATAACCGTCCTCCCCCGGCTCTCTGCGTTGTTAACAGTGTTTACTGATAGTTCACTGATCTCATAGGGCCATTGGTCAGGCGGGCTCCATGGCTAATTACAGTGAGAGCTGCCCTGCTTGTCATGCTAGATGTCCTCCGAGTCCCTGTCGTAAGAGAAGCTCCCTCTTTGTGCCTCCGCCATTGTGTGTCCCCCAGTGCTCGGTATCATGCTATGAGATGTCCTCCAGGCCTTGTGTTGGGGAAAGCCTCCTTTGTGCGGGCACCATTGTGCGTCCCCGGCGCTGAACCCCCTGCTAGGTAGGAACACAGACAAAGTGCAGCGGGGGGATGCTTCTCAGGGCCCTAAGACCTACAGTAAATCTTCAAACAATTTAGACAAACAAAAACGGCCGCTGCGCAGCGGCGAGGGCAGACAAGGAAAAGCAGATGAATAAGCAACATCAATTACTGGGGCTCTGACCTGCAAGCCCCCACACCATGGCACACATTTCACACCAAATCGTCCCAGATTGAAGTTGACACTGCTGGAGTGGAAACACTGACCCCTCACAAGGCTATAGCGCTTCAAACTTAAGAGTGGAGAAAGACGGTAGGGTAGGGAAGGGAGGGAGAGAGAGGGGGGGGGCTGACAAACCATATAGACCAAGGCCAACGTGGACAGGGGATGAGAAGAGGAGGGGAGGGGTAAGAAAATGCATTATAGGTCCTAGTTTGTTTCAAAGTGAAACAAAATGGCTCAATTTGAGCACTCAGGCCATCGAATTGGCCAAGCTGAGGAACAAGAGGAACATGCGAGGGGACAACCGCATCAGGCTGCTGATAAGGAGCCTGTAAGAAGAACAAAGCTGGACGTCCAACAGGCTTACCAGTGAACGTGAGCGGGACCGGACCCTCTTTAAAGGTCGTTCTGGCCGTCCAGCTTCACCCCCCCAAAAAAGTGCTGCGTTCCCCGAAGCCCTTTTTTACCCAGGCACATGATCCCCTCTCTACTTTGTATTCTGGGACAAAAGCAAAATAAACACATGGGTCACATCTGTTCAACATGTAGTTCATACAAAAAGTTTCTCAAAGGATCTTGTCAGGCAGCGAGATACCCACTGTAAGCGTTGTCTCTTACTTTCCTATTGTACAAGAAGCCTTTTCTGGCTGTCGCAATGCCATCACAGTTTGTCAACACAGTGTTAATTAATATAATAACAAACCGCTCGGTGACATTACAGGCTGTAATCGAGCAGTAGCAAGCAGCACGGGAGCTCTGACACATTTCAGGGGGAATCAGGAATGGAGACACTCCTAACATTCCCAATTAGCCGGAGGAAAGCAGAAAACATGTCTCGGGTTCATCAACCAAGCGTGAAACTTAACAGTACGACATGGCACACAAAGAGAGACCAAGTCTTTTTATAGCCACGTGTGAAAAGAAATGGAGAACAAACAAAAAGGAAAAAGCAAGACGGACAAAAAGAAGTTCTTGTATTTTTTTTAAGGAAAAGTAAAAAAGAAGATTTAAGGGTCCTTGTCAAGATGACATGGTGAATGCCAAATGAAATAATCACAGGAAAAGAAGGATGAACATGGAATCTGTACATAAAAGGGTCCAGTGCGTATAGATTTCGGAGAAAGCATAGTAAAAGTGCATTTTCGTCCATGATATACATCTAGACAGAACGTTGATTTGTAAGGCTCGTTCTTCAGTTCTGCAAATCAGAAATGGCTTTTTATTAATGTAGAGATATAAATAATTGGAAGTCATATGCCAAAACGGTAGCCAAAGGTTAAAATGTCCAATTCTTTCCCATTCATTCCATTTTAATAATCTGAACATTATGGAGGTCATTAGCAGAGTTTAATGTGGGCACTGAATCGATTTTTTTGTCTCCACAAAGCCGTGACACATTGACTGACAGATTAAGCAGTCTGTCAGATGGCACAGAGTATAATTCACAAAGAAAATCAAATACCAACATTATTCTCAACTATTTAAACCGTATAAAAGCTCGACATGCTCCATGGATGTATAGGACCCGAGCGCGAGCACCTGCTTCAAACAATGGATCAGTTGGCATAATTTCCTCCTCTGCGATCACAGACATGGGGACAAAATGATAATGGAGCCGGTGTCAGCCGGTCCGTCAGTCAGTCAGTGAGTCCTCCAGTCAGCAGTCCTCGCAAATGGAAATCCGGAGAAAAAGGTGGAAATCATTTTATCTAGCTGACACACATTACAACGGAGAATTTCAAAAGAGTACGACGGAAGCTCTCAGGTCAATTATGGTGTCAGGGCTGTCATCGCGCAATGAAATATATACCTTTGAAGAACACTTTACTCAAGGGATGGGGTAAAAAGGGATGGGAAGACGTTCTGTTTAACCCGGGGAACCATATAAGAATATCAGCGATGATGAAGTCAAACGCGTCACGATAATGGACCATTTGTGCTCGGCGCACTTTGTCAAACGGGACAGACTACACCTACTTTCTGAAGGGTGGTATCAAGGGAGATTATTTTGGCAACTGGAGATGATTAATGGTGTCGGCTGGAACAAGGTGCTCGGTCATTAACAGAGTCATTAAGATAATGGGGGGAAATGGTGATTTACATTGTGTGTCTTAAGTCACAGTGTAGTTCAACAAGACGGTACTCTGTGTTGACCTCTGCTGGTTACATATGTGTTTGTGTACATTTTAGCAGACTACAAATATAGTACAGTTTACTATGGGACCTGGTAGATGATGGTGATAATATGGAAAAGCTTGTAAGAAGCAGTTACATGTACACCTGTCAATCATTTCCTTTATACAGCAGACTTCTCTCATTTTTGAAGGAGCAACAGGAAACTCTCCAAAGATCGTTCTTCATAGCGATACCTGTGGTAGTCACTGAAACATTCTTATGCTAACGTGTGTGGCCGTGCTTGCGCTTGCTAGCTTTACGAAAGTATAGAGAAAAAGAAAATAATCACAACAACATAACCAGCCAGTGGCCAGATGAGTCTAAATATAAGTGTCAGTGTTGTCGACGATGCCATGTTTTCCTTTGTTTATGGACTCAAATTCTAAGCTATGGCACAATGCCGTTTTATAGCTAGCTAGCTAGCTAACTAATGATGCCCCTAGCATTAGCATTTACTCAGTAGTCTACATATCATGTGCTTCACACTTGCATGATATTCCAAGGATATAGTGATGCCAACACACTTCACATAGCAGCTGACCACAGGCTGATGGATGCAAATTGGTAAATGTCTTGGTAGAGAAATAACAATTAAGTAGCTGAGAATTGTACCAAGGCCTTAGCTAGAGGGAATTATTGGGTCGTGATGGAGATGTGTGGTGTGATTCGTCAATTTCTACTTTGGGACTTGATTTCTTAGAAAATCAAACTTGTTAAACCTAAAATGACCAAGAAGTAGATTAAAAGCAATATATCCTTTTTCAACAGTCAAACACTAGCGTGCACACACATGCCAGCCTCCCAAATGTAAATGCCCTTGCCCTCTGCTCAAGACATAAAATACTAACCTTGAGACAGAGAATGACAGAGGGAATTATGGGTAATTGTAGTGTCAGAAAGGGAGACAGCTGTATGATGAGATTCTGTGTCATTTAGACAATCAGAAACTTAAGAGGCAGCGTGACACATTTCTCCCCCCTTCTATCCGACAGGGCTCCTGACATGGCTGCTGATAATTTCCCGGCGAGAGAGAGAGAGAGAGAGAGAGAGAGAGAGAGAGAGAGAGAGAGAGAGAGAGAGAGAGAGAGAGTGGAGACAAAGAGCAAAAGACAGCATGAATGAAAATGAAAGTCACAGAGAGAAAGGTGTGATTTCACCTCTTCCATATGGAGCGTGGGCCAAGTGATAGCCTGGGCGCTGCATTCATTGCCGGAATCAAGACAAAATATCCCCTTACATGTCAACCTGCCAGCCAGATAAGAGGTGTCTGAAGCTCCGTTTGAGATTAATACTTCCCAGCTAGAAATGGCGCAGGGGGTGAAGGAAGAGAAGGGGGGGCATTTGATCTCTGTGTGGTGAAGCCACTTTAACAACACCAGAGATACCAAAAGTTCCCTCCGAGGTCAGCCACGGACGTGCATTAACGCCCAAATACATACATAAATACCTGACGCCTCGCGGCGCATCTGAAGCCGCAAACGGAGAAAAACAACATTAAGTGCAGTTGTCAGTTGGCGCACGTTCGCTCGGCCACAGCGAACGGGAGATAAATGAAAGGATGAAGTGCCTGTCAACATAATGAATTCAATGAAAGCAACATTGTCTGCTTTGTCACATTTCAAAAGCACTGACGTGTAATTACTGTTATTTGTAGAAATAGTCTTCATTATGATTGGTGAGGGCCTTTCCGCTCTCTCCCACTGCAGAGGCACAGAACAGCTTCCCTATATGGAAGCATGCTATGATATGGTGGTCTTTTACAAGCACTACATTTTCTATCATACAGGGCTCGTAATGCAAAATGAGATCATTTGGAACTTCTGCATATTCATTTTACCCTTAGAAATGACCAGGTATTCATCTGCACATATGGCTCAGGTTATAGAGGATGGTTCAGTTTTGGTTGTCCATCGTTGCCGATGATGACGACTGTCCGAGTCTGTGAATTTTTTAAAACATTTTGGTGCATCTTTTTGTTCATTTGTAATCATCAATGGATTTATTGATTGTCGAATGGGCTATAATTGCCTCAAAGCCTGATCGTGGTCTCGAGTGATGGCAGCGGCTATAGCTGCCTAGACAGGGTATAACGCCTCAGCAATGGAGTCCACCAAAACAACCACTCTCACTCTCGAACCAGGTCACCATGGCAACTGCTGCTCGCTAGCCTATACAAAACATGGCTGAGTTAGCCAGGGCACTGCCAGCTTGTGTGATCACATCTGCACAAGCGAGTGACAGACTGTGGATGGCTTGTCGCAGCTGCCACAGGTGTCACTGTAATAGTTATCTTTAGGTTCTGTTCTTTATCATGTTATAAATTGACGTGGATTTTTGCTGACATATATTACCTCCATAACTTCATTTAACTATTGCAGTTAAGATCAGTGTCTCATTATAAAAACTGCAGATGGGTGTAAGTCCCCTTTTTTACACCTCCATCTGTGAGGCTCCATACCTCCCCCAGAAGTAGCTTAATCACATTTACTGTAATTGCATATCCAGCCTGTGTGTGTGTGTGTTGGGGGGGCCCTGTGGGTGGGTGTCGGGGGGGGGGGGGGGGTGGTATGGAGAATTAGGTGGTCAACTTAAGATGCTTTTGTTTTTATTATCATTCACAATGAAAGAACATTAATGACATACTATATAAGAGCGGTATGCCCCGGGAGCAAACACAGTATCGTCAGGTTATGTAACATTTGCATTAGCCCATGTTTAACATCACACAACATGATAATAAACCTATTCAGCATGACGCCACATTCAATGACTATAAATGTGTTTTATAGCTTTAACTTGGAGATCTGCATAAAACTTGTCTATAGTTCCCCGGCACAGAAATAGACCCAATATACAGTATACGTTATATAATGTTTACCCAGTAAATCCAGCAAGATAATATCATTATTACCTGCATATGTTACAATATTGAATCCACAGGCATGGTAATAAAAAAGAGAAATACACAGAGATATGAACCATTTCACCAACTCTGATGAATACAGAGGATTAGTAATCAATGTGATCTATGATGGAACATTTGTGGTTGTACCTCCTTGGAAATTGCAATCATAATCATCATCATCATCATCATCATCTTCATCAATGTTAAACTTATTAAAGATCTTTTAAGAGGCAGACTACAGGGTTAACTTCACAGCCAAAACCCAACTGCCTGAAGCTCAACAAGACGAACTGCTGTGGCAAGAAGACAGATAATGCACTGAGAGGGGAGAGAAAGAGAGGGAGGGGCCGAGAGAG
>JAFBJT010108048.1:0-17012 GCA_016785325.1 Chascanopsetta lugubris | reverse complement strand
AGAGAGAGAGAGAGAGAGAAGTAGAACCGGGACCATGGAAGACGCTGAGGGCGCCGTGGCGTCCAAGAGGCGCGACAAATTTGGGGGGGGGGGGGCTGCATGTTGTGGTCTGACTTGGACAAATGTCTTCCTCCCTCTCATCGAGAACTTAGTTACACTTCTGGTGCATTTCTGGTGATAAGCCCACGTGAAGGAGCTGAGCACCTGTGCGCATCCAATGCGTGAAGTGAGTAACACAGCTGATGCTCCGGAGGGAAGTCACCCCGAAGAGAGCGGTTGAAAGAGTGCACACTTCACAACACAACACAACTTCACAATGCATTTCAGACTGACGAACTAAATCGCAGCGATCTAGAGCTGGAAAACCACCAAAGGTAGGAGGAGCTTAGCGACGGCCCGTAGTGTGCAAGCCAGGTTTTTATTCGTCGAACACGGAGCATTTGTTTGATTTTTTATGGGACTTTCAGCTGTTTGCTGGGGGACTGGAGCCAACTCACTGTTACTAACAGCATGGATAAATACTCACTTTCTTGGAAAAAACTTTCTAATCTATACGTTTTCCATCCGTCGGCGCACGTTCTTCTCCTGTTCTACTCGGCGCTGGGTGTGTTTGTGCGACGGCAGCGTGGTCTCCGGGAAAACGTGGGCTGGATTTTCAGTGATGTGGGCCGTTCTCTACATGAACGAGTGGAATGGATTGGATAACGACGCGCTGAAGGGGCTCTCGCGACCTTACGCTACGAAGTGAAGGGACACTGGCAGATTTATGGTCATATTAAGTGAATGATCACAGATTATAGGATTATTTATTTAAACTCATATTCTGGCCACTTTATATTGAATTTGCCAGCACGTTTTGTCCAAAAAAATAAATGAATGATAATGATTTTCAATTAGACAACACCAAATTATTTGGGGGGGGGGGCTTAAGAATATTTAACGCCACTGGCGTACCAATGCCCCCCCCCCCCCCCCCCCCCCCCCCACTGGCGTACCAATGCCCCCCCCCCCCCCGCCCCCCACCACCGACACCCCCTCAAGCCACGCACACAGAGACACACACACACACACACACACACGAGCGATTCGCGCACACAGAGACACATGCTCTATTATGCAGTGGCCCGATCCTTGCAACCCCCCCTCCCCCCCAACACTTTGCCAGTACGAGTACTGTCACAGAGCAGAGCTTCCCCTACCATTCTACTGGGGGGGGGGGGCGTTGTAAATCCAGGGGGAAACACTGCAGAGACACGCTCTGTTATACAGCGGCCTGATCCATGCGCAGCCCCCCCCCCCCCCCGCCCCCCGCCGCCCCATCAACAAACGCCATCCAACTCCAACTTTTTTTTTTTTTTTTTCCATTAAGCTTAAATGAGCGCATGAATGAGTATTTGCACGAGAAGCGGGTCCTCTCTACGGGATCCGCCATGTTTCTACAGTAGCCCCGAATGGACCTACCAAACATCTTCTGAGCTTTAATGAGCGCAACCACAGAGGTGCCTGCGGTGTTGTGATGCGGTACTTTACTGCACTGCGGTGACTCACTGAGGTATCTGTGGAGGGGGATGCAGCGCTCAGGGTCGTCGATGGGCGAGAGCAGCTCGCAGATCCTCTCGGGTGTTTGTCCTTCGTGGAAGCGCTTCCTGTCCCCGCACTGAGTCAGGATGTCCACACAGTCTGACCTGAGCACAGATCGTAGGAGACAATGAGAGATTACACAGCGTCCGAGCAGAGGCGGTTCACACACGTGGAGGTTCGCGATGTGAACTGGGCGCCAGAGCCAAAGTCTGCCAAAGCGTGATGTCACTCGAGTCGCCGAGAAGACGAATGACCTGACAAATGGCTGGACAAGACACACACACACACACACACACACATACATGTATATTAAACCTAGCCGGAGGGGTGAGGTTAAATCAAGCACATGTGCACACACACCAACACACGACATGACAGAGCAGGTCCTGAGAGGTGGGCGGGGCCTCCAACTGTCAATCAAATCGCAGACAGGTTAATGTTCCGACTGCATGACCTAATACTGTGCAAAGGATATCAAAGAATGAAGAGGGGGGGCCAAGACGGCATCGACGCTGAAGGTAACCGAGCACACACGGACGAGCCGGACTAAAGAAAAACAACTGAGATGTAGGTGATGTATCACCTCAGCAAGTCCATTAAAGCGCTGTCTTGAAGACGACAGTAGGACCGAGTCACTGTCGCAGTAATTACCCAATGTCCTTTGCCAACGGTAAGAGTGAGAGGGAAGTTGCATTTAAAACCGCCAGGTGCACGAATGATCTGGCGGCGGGTCCTGAACGTGCGAGCGAGCCGCGACGAACCCGGAGATTGAAGAAACCAAAACAAAGATGGATATAAAAACATTTAGTCGTCCCACACTTTAAAAATATGCGTATTGTTGCCGAACACTCTGCGTGACATCTATTGCGCGTCTGTCCGTCCTGGGAGTGGATCCCTCGCTTGTGACTCTCCCCAAGGTTTCTACCTTTTCTTTTGTTTACCTGTAAAAAGTTTTTTTTTTTTACCCCCAGTAGTTTTTCCTGACTCTTGCTGAGGGTCTCAGGACAGAGGAGGTTACCCACCCTGTGAAGCCCTGTGAGACAAACTGTGATTTGCAAATGCGGGCTATATAAATAAAATTTGATTCGATTAAGTGCTCAAAATTGAAATATAATGTAAATAAAATAAAAACTCAAATAAAAGCCCACCTATGGCCCTGGTCATTTAGTATGGGTAGTATAGGTTTGATCCCTGGGAGAAGTACTCTTGCAGTCTCATAGGATTTGGACATGTGATGCATTCAATGTTAACACATGTGTGTGAATGTGTTTGAGTGTGACATACACACAGAAATGCCATTTGATATTGTGCATAATTAAGGGCACGGCCTCGTGAGTGGGCAGACCTGGCCCACCCCAGCTTGTAGACCATGTGCTCTGTCTCGTTGCTCTATTTTGGATGAACCAGGAAGTAGGAGTTAGACATCGACAAGTTGGCGTGACCTGCCAACTTTGAGCCTCAAATGCAGAAACCTAGTTTCATCTTTATAAACAGTCTATATATTAACACGCACACACACACACACACACACACACACACACACACACACACACACACACACGGGGTCAGGGGCTAAACTGTTTGGTTTTTGGTACAACAATTGTTATTATTGATCGACCAACTCGCAATGCACCTAATTATTCAAACACACAAAGCAGCCGTATGAACAATGATAAAAAAAAGATAAACACTTTTCCTAGAAAATCATGGCAACAAAATGGTCAGTATAGATATACCCTGAAGAATAAACACTACTATTTATACAGGTATATATATACCTCTGCTCAAAATGTCCTGGACACCAACAATAAGAGGCGAATGAAAGGTGATACACCTACTTGCAGATGACACTCCCTCTGAACTTGCTGTGACAGGGTTTGATCTGCAGGGAGCAGGCAACAGCCTTCCACATGTCAGGGAGACACTTCTTGATGTCCAGCACGGGGATGTTCATGAAGGGCATCTTGATGGTGCCGTTGGACCACAGCTTGATGTCGTTCATGGCGCCCTGGTCCGACTGGATGTTACAGCTGCGGAACAACTCGGTCGGTCTGTGGACGCAGACGCGCAGAGGGCGTGTTTACAAGAAGAAGTGGACATTCGATTGTTTTGTTCAACGCGACGGATGCAGAATTTCCAACTGTAACTCATGTGCAGACATCGTCCCTATTGGCCTGTGAGTACGAAAACAAGGAATTGAGATCTTCCAAAAAAAATAGCAGACATTAACAGCACAAGAAAAGAAAACAGAAAAAGAAAAAGAAAGAAAGAAAGAAAAGGTCAGTATCTCAACTCCTCTATCTTGCTTTTGTCAGATTCAAGCATCCTGAACATTGGAGTCACTCTGAATGATGCAAGAGTTGTTTTCCTCTGCCACTGCAGCAGGAAATGTCTTTGATGTCTGATTGGTGGGTTTGGTCTCAAGTGAGTCAGCTAACTGGCGGTTTTGCGAGGAGAAGGTTCCAGGCATACGTTCTGGGTGTGGTTCCATCATTCCATTTGCCCCTGGTGAGTGGCTGCTTTGTTTATCTTCGATCAACTCGCTGATGTGAGCGTGTGTGTGTGTGTGTGTGTGTGTGTGTGTGTGTGTGTGTGTAAGACAGAGATAGAGAGGGAGAAAGACACTTTTTTTTACCTTTATTCAATCCCATATTGGTCAACAGTGGTTTTCCTCCATAGCAACAAATGTAATCAGCTGATTCTAATTAAGAGCAGCTCAATAGGGGGAAAAGGGTCTAAGCCGTTTAACCAGCGCAGAGATTTATGGTCTGCTCCTCAGGCTTAAGTGAACTACAGAGCCCCCTATTTATTTCAAGGCTCTATTGTGTCTATTAACACCCCCCACCCCCCCCCCCCCCCAAAAAAAAGATAGAGGTCAACTGGCTTTTTTATATTGGCAAATCTATTGTATTGGTATATTATAAATGTGTGTAAATAATTTAAGATTTCCACCACAATCCCATGAAGGTTGAATAATGAATATATTCAACTTGACACATGAAAAATCTGTATCAGTCCTACAGACGGAGGCAGGCACAACAGGGGATGTGAAAAAAAACGTGCAGTTCATGGGTTGGCCACTGGAGGCTGACTCCAAAAGGGAGCAAATTCCCATAGAATCCCATATTAAAATAATCAACTTTAGTGGTGAATGAAACTTGTCTAAAGTCTGGTACAAACTTTGGTTTTGGTCTCAGTCACTAATTTTTTTCTTCTTCTAACTCTTTAATTCTTCTTTGATCAAAGTTTGAAATCACGCATTATTAAGGGCGTGGCATGGACCTACCACATGTACCAAACATGTTGGAAGGTACCAGAGTGGTTTTTAGCCACATAATCTTCACCCCTGGATAAAGACAACCGGCTCTGTTCTAGTGTTTTGAATCCATGCAGCTCCCAAGTACACATCCCAGCGTTTGAACCCCTCAGGGGAGAGAGAAGCCATACAAGGAGAGGAGACCATCAAAGGAAACACAACCAAACTCAAGAGTCTGAACCTCAACTCTCACGGTTCCGCTCTCTTGTCGGAATGCGACTGCGAGAGGGTTTGTGAAGGATGAATGGCAAGTGACTGGTGTCTCTCTCTCTCTGACCATACAACAGGTATGTGTGTATTGTATCGGACCATCATTCACCCTGTTCAAATGTTTTTCACCTTTTCACCACAATATCTGGCAATTGTTGAATTTTTGTAAAACAAACATTTTATTTTAATAATTGATTTAGCCCTAAGGGATAAATGTAATTTGTTTTATTGAATGTGATGTAATTTAAAGCTGCTTTATTTTTATTTTATTTTATTAAGACCTTTATCTTTAGGAGTTCCTAAGGACATTTCGTGCCATTCTGTTTTTCTTTTTGATACCATTTTGTCTGTGTTGAATGAATAAAGCTAAAATTTTCCAGATGTTATTTATTTTTAGGACATTTTAGAATGGTCCTCTTCGTTTCTGAAATTCGCTTAAAATGGTTATGCTACGCAAAAAAACGTCACATTAGTTCCTTCAGACAAAAACTGCCCCATTGACAAAAAATGAAAATGCCATTTTTGATTCCCCACTTGGCCTAACCAAGACTAATGCAATCCTTGAAGTTAGGATCTAATTTTGATCAGCTGGCTTTCAATGATCAACTTTTATATTTGACCACCAGGTGAAACAACTTTTTACCATTGTAAGCATCCAGCAAAATGTCACTATTTTTACTGTTTTCTGCAATGCTACTATGACCCTGAAATGATGTTGGATTATGGTCTGTATGGAAAAAAAAAAGTGAAACTTTTTTAAACCACACCCTCCATGGACTGTTCATGCTGCCAGTGCGGTTTGATTGGATTGATGTGAATGCAGTGATATAAACTCCTCTAGGGTTGGTCTAAGACCACTCGGAGGTGAGAGGTTCATCAGTTGTATGAGTGCCATCTGCTTCTATCAGCTTGAGCTCTATTTGCTTTTATGAATATTTACTTCACTCACAAAGAAGTTGTGGTGGTAACCCCTAACAGCCAGGTGCCCCTTCATTTTTTGAGAGTCATTTTTAAAACTTGAATATCAGTCAAATGGATAGCACTTGTCAAATTGCACACCATCCACTATTACTTTTGTTTACAATGTACAGTCAGTTTGGGCATGATTCTCTCAGGAACTCAAGGGGAAAGTGTCAGGCTTACTGTTTACATAAAGACCAAATGTCTCCGAATATACGTATATAACAATAGCATTTAGCCAAACATCTGTTAAATGCTTGTGATGATTCCACACACAGGTGAATCACACTGAATCTCCTCTCGCCCGCGCACCTCTGGTTCTTTGTCTTTTCAGAATTCCAGTGGACGTTTGCAGTTGCCTCACTCACCAAGCGATCCGCCCACCGCTGTGCGTAGTGTGAAGTATATTTGACTTTGTTTTGATGTGCGTGTATTAGTGTGACCTCCCAGTGAGGCCTTTGAAGCCATTCCATTTGACCTTTGCCCTCATCTGTAGACAGTGAGTAAAACATGCTGTGGTCCCCGATAACTCCAGGGTCAATACAAATCTGTTTCTCTCCTGGCTTTGATTTTGCACAATCAAAAAGATTACGATTGTTTAGCAAATTGATAAAAGCTTAAGATTACTGATAGCTGAACGTATTCTTGCTTGCAAATTATCATGAAGCTGATAAATATAGTTAAGCAGACAATGAGTTGGTGAAAGCAGCCCATGTCTTAAATGTGAGACCTTAGAGCAGGGGTGTCCAAATAATTTTACTTGAGGGGCCACATTCAGCCCAATTTGAGCTCAAGTGGGTCGGACCGGTAAACCCATCGTATAATCTATAAACAACTCAAAAAGGTTCACTTTCTAGAATTGATTATTATAGCGATATGGTAAACTTGCCCTTAAAGGAGCACTTAGACATCTATTAAGACTTTCCCTGTCTTAAAGTTGTTGATTTGTATATTATTTTTCATTGCTGCATGATGAATGCTTCTAGTCAAACAACGTTACCATGGTGACCTCCCTCAGAATCTCTTCTTCACCTTGACTTAGCAGAAGCTCTCTCACTTTTCTTTTTTTAAACTGAGGGGCAACCTCCAGAGCAGACGGCTGAAGCATACAAGGAAGTGAAAAAAATTGCAGTTCACAGGGTGGGCACCGGGGGGGCTGGTTACAAAACGGAGCCAATCCCCAAAGGCTCCCACGTTAAAATGGCCAATGAATGAAACATGTTTAAATTCTGGTACAAACTACAGTTTGGGTCTCAATCAGTCAAGTGTTACCACGACAACTGCATGGGGGTGAATTTTTTTCAAATTCACTTTATCTTTATTTAATTGACATTTGAAATTGTGCGTATTTGACTGACAGCTTGGCCGACCTGGCATGTACTGCGTATTTAGTAGGAGGGTCCTCTCTAAGGAGGCCGCCATGTTTTCACAATGGCCCAGAGTGAACATACTAAACATCTTTTGAGCATTAATGACAACCAAGGGCAACAACGATGGATACAATATGCAACTCCACCAGTCGATGTCACCAAATCGTACCCGCTGTACCTTTAATTCCGAGTCCATGGTTGAGCCCTGGTGAATGTCAGCATGGTCTCACCTGTTGTTAAAGTTGGTGCAGTAGGTGAGGTCCTTGCAACCCAGCTGGCAGGGCTCCCGCACATCAGCCAGGCAGTTGATAAGCTCCGTCTCCACCGGGTTGTACTCACAGAGCTGGTCGAAGTCTTGCCAAGTCTGGCTGCCCCAGTTGGTGCTGATCTCCTGACACATGTCCCTGTCACACAACAACATCTGGGTCACTATCACAAAAACAAACTCATTATCTCCTACAATATATTACACGCGTACCTGCAGAGTGAAGTATTGGCCTTGGAGCAGCAGTGGAGTTTGGCACAGTCCATTTTGACCGGATGGGGGGACTCTTTCTCGGGAGGGGGAGGAGGGTTGGCACTGCCCAGGAAGCACTGCCACATGGGTTCCTGGGGGAGGGGCTGGGAGCCGCACTGCTTGATCAGTCCCTCCATGATCTCGTGCTCCGTGTTCATGGTGCGGAGGATGTTCCGGCAGGCTTCCTGACAGTAGGTGGCTTCGGCTCGGTCGCAGCAGTACAGACCTAAAAATGGAAGGATGGATGGGGTGATGGAATATGTACTAAAATACGATGGAATATGCAGTGACTACTTAATGTATAGTTCCCTCTGCACTTTTCCCCGAAGCATTGATTCTCAACTGGTCAAGGGGCTTTGAAAAAAAAAAAAAAAATTCTGTGCTTTTATTTTAAAGTGGATTTTATAACACACAAACGGGCAAAACGGACAAAAACAAAACAAACAGTAACAGTACTCTCTACCCCAAAGCATGCAGGGAAGTCCCTCTCCTATACAACACGCAACAGCGGGGGTTCCCCACTGCCCACTATTTTTCGACTTGCTAGCTTTTCCATTGCACACTTTGACTACTTGTCACAATAACTTTGTAAAAACACGTTTTAAACTCTCACAGAGAGTTTTGTTCTATCCCTTGTTGTTGGGTGGGACGGGGACGTTGTGTTTTGTGTGGTACGCTGTGACCAAGTGTGTTTCGTACGGTTTGCTCACGATGTTTAAGTTGCTAATTGTGTTAGCTCTGATGAGTGTTGGTGGCTAATAGGAGTTTGCGGCCTGCTACAGCTTTTTTGTGTTCATTTGTTTTTCTTTCTTTCGTAGTTCTCCAGTTTTATCTTTGTCATTTACGTAAACATTCCCTGTACTGAAATGGATATGAAAATGCTCAAACTCACTCATTTTCACCACATTCACGCCATTGTGTTCAACCATGCGCCCGCTTGTACGCTGACCGGCTGTTAGCATTCCGTGCTAACACAGGAGGAGTGACCTAATGACCCTCGGGAGCTGAGGAGGAAGGGAAGGGGGCGTCGTGCCAGAGCTGAGCGCCGAGCCAGGAGGGACGATACAGACCTATCCCCTTGTCTGTCATCATGGGGAACATTCAACCTCTCCCCAATAAGATGGACGAGCTAGCAGCACTAAACCTGCACCAGTGGCAGTACGGGCAGGGTAACATGAACGTAAACAACCAAGAATGCATTTTACACTCAAAGGAGCAGGCAGATTTGATTGCAGAAATGCATTGGTGTTAAAGGGATACATGTTGCATGGAAAACTGCTCGGACTTCCTAGCACGCTTTGGGGCGGTGAGTAATGGAGTCTGTGCACTATTATGGTTATTTTATTTTTGTTAGTTTCACTAGTTCTGCGTTGATGCGGTGCTTGAGACATTTCCCTGTTTCGCTTCCTCGTTGTTATCTGGAACAGTTTGAGTGGCACCATAACTGCACTTCAACCTTGTTTTCATCACTTCCCCTTCCGTGAACAATTGAAGCATATAGATCGTGGGAAATGTGACTTTAGCTACAATGATTATCTTTGAAGTTCATATACCTGAGTCACATGTCAAATTCTGCGAATCAACCATGACTTACACATTTCATATACACGTTGCACCTGATGATTGGTCGGTGGACCAGCCAAACCATGAAAAAAAAACTGCAACTTATAGTCCAGAAAATACGGCACATGAAATAGGGATTTACTTACTTTCACGAAAGTGGACACATGTACATTTCATTACAGTGTGTAGTTAAGACGCGCTTTTAATCAAAATACAGTTAATTGAGGACAAAAAGAAATATATCCTCTCTAGCATCGTCACCTGCAGGTGGTTTTTGTTTATCATTAAACTTGTTTTGTTGTGTTGTCCTATTCTGTTCTAACTCAGGTTCAACCTGCTCCATCTTTTGATTAAATACAGTTGAGACGTTGAAAACGTTCCATGATTTTGGTCGTGGCCCGTCATTAAAGAGGTGATGGTGCGTCTAACCCTAACCCGAACCCAACCGAGCCCGGTTTACAGCCTCTGCCCTAAAGGATTTAGGTGCAGTCTTATGTTTTCAAAGGCCAATATTAGAAATCAATGTCTTCTCCTTTGATTTCATATTAAGACATGTCCCATAAAGCAGGTTCATGCTGAAAACTGAGGTGTCAATCACTGTATAATGACAATAAAGCTGCTTTACCTTTACTGAGGTGAATGCTTCTACTATCTTTCCTAAGTTACATGATGAAAGATGGACTAAATTAGAGATGGATTGGGAGAACACAGTATCATAAAGAAAGACATATCAACCATTAATAGATCAGTCAATTTTAAGGGCATTTGGGTAATGTTACATAAACTTAATTCTTTTACTTTTGTATTTCCAAAAACCTTCATTTTTAACTTTTAATGTCTTCAAAATTGTAAATTAGGACCAGACATGTTGTGGCAAATCAAAAGCAATCAAAGTATTAATGGGTAAACCTTTAATATCAAAACTATATAACTTATACTATGTGAAACTCACCAAGGATAAAGGATTTATCTATATTTTTTAAATTTTACTTCATTTTTTTACCCATGACTTTGATTAAAGTCATGGTAAGGAATGTTTTAATGGTGTGTACGTGTGTACATACCGGAAGAATCAAAAACCGTGCCATGTGACCACCGTTTTACTACACATTTACATTGTATGCCTTGAATGAGCAGTTTAGTTTCCATAAACATAATTTTATATATTTTCTAGTCCACATAAGGACCGACTCAATTTTGGCCAGTGAAATGTAATAAGTCAAATGTTTGATTTAAACAGTTACATGTTTTGTGGGGTGGCGTGACCGTGAACCATTATATTATAATCAGTTAAAAAAAAGTGAGCACATGTGCCAAAAATACAATACTTCCCTTTAAATGTTTCTTAGATATCACACTTATACACACAATTTGTGGGTAACAATCACTTTGGCCTTGGTTTGCCATGTTTTCATAATGTAATTCTAGTTTTTTTCATAGTGTGATAGCTGAAGTCCACTTGCGCATATATATGTGTAACACTGTGTTTATGTCTGTGTTAGCTACCTTCATGGAGTATGGGAGATTTCTGTGTTTTCTCTGTGAGATGAATAAAGTATCTATCTATCTATCTATCTATCTATTGTCACAGAATTGTTATTATCTTATGAAGTATTGGTAAATTGGTATTATTATCATATTCAAACGTATTTCAATAAATCACAAAAGATCACATTTTAAGAAAAGAAAAGTGGCGCACATGAGTCTGTCGTGAATTCTGGCAGACTAAAGCCCCTCCCGCTTTGAGGCGGCAGGATACAAACTCTCCACTGCGCCACTTTCATCTCTACAGGTGGCGTCTGGGATTTTTTTAGTGGAACATACCTTTAAAAAACACTCCCTCCAGCTTCCACCAACATATAAACACACTTTGTGTTGCGTGTTGTAGACCTGAATACACAGAGTAGGCGGGGGTAAACTCACTGTCTATGGGGCTGCGTATGGGGTAGGACTTGGTGAAGTTGCTGACACAGCTGAGCAGCTGGGCACTGTGACTCTGACAATACTCTCTGACGGCGTTGATCTGAGACTCAGTGGGTGTGGAGTCGGTCCTGAAGATGGCTTGACAGTACTCCCTGCAGGTGGTGTGACGCCCTGCATAGCTGCAGCACGTGGAACCCACTGAAAGGACACACACACGTTCATTTTTCAACCAGGCACCGATAAACAACCATCACATTCTATTTTTATATAGATAAGAAATGACATTGCACTGTTATGTGTGTGTGTGTGAACCTACTTTCATTTTTGGTGATACAGCTGTAGAGGGAATTCTAGAACAAGGGGAGGAAAACAAATGTACATAATTGTTCATTCATATAGAAGCTGCAGAAACTGGTCTTAAAGGCACAGTGTGAAAGAGTTGGGGACATCTAGTGGTGAAGTTGAATGTTGTATCAATTACCTCACCTTCTGAGCATGAGGGAGAACCTAAGGTAGACTTCAGTTGTCATTCAACCTCAAAAGCTGTTTAGTACGTCCACTCTGGGCATGGCAGCCCCCGAAGAGAGGATCCGATCCTCGTGTAAATATACATTAATGGGCTTATTTAAGGGTAATTGGGGAAAAAACGAAACATTTACTTGATTCTAAATTCATGAAAATGTCAGTATATAATTGTTTAGTACTATTTTTAGAAGTGACAAAAATGACCTAAGTCTTACACACACTGCACCTTTAATACCTTGACACTGCAGGCCTTACCTCTGTCACTTTCTTGCAAACTTTTGTTATGTCATTTTTAGATGTTGCCTGTGAATGAAGAGATAGACAAAGTTAAAACTCTCACATATAAAATAAACCAAAATCTGCAAATGAATGGATTCCATTCTATTACCTGTCTGCATTCTCTGCGACACTCGGCTGAGATAGCCAACTCACAGCAGCCCAGCCCCACCCAGCCATCTGATTTCCTGGATACTCCTGGAAACCAATCAAACGCTACAGTCAGCCATATGTGATGTGGGTTCATTTTATCTTCACACTTTCAATTATTAAGCCAATATTCATTTTAATTAAGAGATTAATGTTGCAGTAATCCACTGCCAAAATGATGCATGATTTTTTTTCTTTTTAAAGAGAGCAAAGTGGGATGACTAGCAATCATAAAATATTACCATCAAATATTTGATCACAAATATAAGAAACTACAACTAAAAACAATGACATGCTGTTTTGAGTCTGGATGTCCAAGTTCAAAGAGTCAAAGAGAGCAATTACAAAAACAATACCAACAACAATAGTAATAAAAGTACAAATAATACTAATACTATAAATAAGAATGAAATAAAAATAATAATAAAAATAATAATAATACTGTAAACAAGAATAAAATGATAATATTAATAAAAGTAGAATAATACTATAAGAATTTAAAAACTAAAATATAATACTACTACTACTAATAGAAATAAAAATAATAATAAAAATAATAATAATACTGTAAACAAGAATAAAATGATAATATTAATAAAAGTAGAATAATACTATAAGAATTTAAAAACTAAAATATAATACTACTACTACTACTACTACTAATAATAACAATAACAATAATAATAATAACAATAATAGCAAACTAATTATGATAATAATAATAATAATAACAATAATGATAATAATAATAATAATAATAATAATAATAATAATAATAATAATAATAATAATAATAATAATAATACTATTGCGGTTTGAAATGAAAATTCATGATATTTAGCTGTGACATCTCTTATCTATGTCTTGAATCCAGCTGGAAAAAGGCTAGAAAAGCCTTCAACATATCATTATGAAAACTGAGTATTCACTAAACTACAGTGTGTCATCATGGCAGCATGGTTGATCGGTTGTCATGAAAAAACAAAAACAAATATTGGTCCCATATAAGCCATAAAGGTCCATTACCTTTGGTTATTTGTTTTTTTTTATTATTTGGTTTGAGCGCTACTACACTGCTCTTTTACCCGAGTGAAGTCAGTCCATCAAAACCTAAATCAAACAGGCTTGTGAGAAGTCACACCAGCTGGGGGGGGGGGGGGGGGGGGGGGGGGGGGGGGGGGGGGGGGGGGGGGGGGGTACTGGGAATTTTGGTATCAAAGTAAATACTGGGCTACTTTTAGTCTTTTAACTTCAGAAAAAAGTTTCACAATCATGATCAGAATCAAGTGATTTTGATGTGATTTTGCCTTTAATTAATTGATTATGATTATGATAAAACACAGGACTTACAAATAAAAATGTTTTGTTTACAAATAGAAAACAATGTAACATTATAAAAAATAATAGAATAAAGGGGTTACTACAGTGAGTAAAGTCCACATAGTGCTTCTTTCTCGGGCTGCTCTCAGTGCTCTCTCTGTCTCCCAGTTCTCCCACAGGGAGAGGGAGGGGCAAAGCGCGCCTGAGTGAGCAGCAGAGAGAGAGAGAGAGAGAGAGAGAGAGAGAGCGTACGCGTACGAGAGAGAGAGGTGCGCTGTTTGCACAGACAGACTTGGAGAGACGCTGCACTTGCATCAACTCTGAGGACATTCGAGAAATTTTCTGGACGTATAGAAGAGAAACTGCAACAAAAGTATCGATCTTTTCACGCTACTATATATCCGATTCCGATACTTACCAATAATATCGATATTTGGATTGATACACCCACCCCTACCTGCCACAGTTGGACAGAGATCAGCGAGTGGTCAGGCACCTTGTCTCTCCTTCCAGATGGATGGACATCAGAGACTTCCTTTAGTTAGACATTGACTTAATTGTCTTTAATTCTAATTACCAGGCCTACCAATATGGCCTCTATATTTGTGTGTATGTGTGTATACATACACAGCAGAGTCACACAGTCTCCCTATTTGTGGACAGATTTGGACACTAACAGCATCACAATCAGAACATACTATTATTATGATTATGATTATGATGATGATTATTATTATTATTATTATTATTGTTATTATTATTATTATTATTTTATGGTGATATTATTATTATTATTATTATTATTATTATTATCATTATTAGAATTAGTGTGGAGAAGGTGCAGAGTGTAAGATTTTGGTCATTTTTGTTACTTCTAAAAATATTACTAAACAATTACATACAAACATTTTCATGAATTTATAATCACCTCACTGTTTTATTTTGTATCCGTTATGTTAAAATGATCCCATTAACATTTATTTACATGAGGAGGAGGGTCCTCTCTATGGAGGCCGCCATGTTTTTACAATAGCCCAGAGTGGGCATATGAAACATCTTTTGAGTTTTAATGACAACTGAAGTCGACCATAGGTTCTCCTGCATGTTCAGAAGGGTGAGGGTGAGGTGATGGATACAACATGTAACGTCACCTCTAGATGTCACCAACACTTACACACTGCACCCTTAACTTGTACACCGCGGTATTCCCTGCCAGACTGAGGGTTTTACACGGAGACCATCTTGAGTTAAAACAGGGTCTGCTGCATTTTGGAAAGGTATACGGTGAAAAGACAGACTCATTCGTTGAAGCTAGAGTGTCGGGGAGAAGTGATTACACCATCGCAGCAAATCCCTATAAACTGCTGTAATGCAGTGAACATCAGAGAGTAGATGATATCTAGTTCTACTAGTTCCATCTCCTGTCCCAAAACCAGATAAAAACATAAGAATGTATGGTTTAGTAGTTCCCGGTCATAATCAGATTGAAGGTGTTTCCTGTTTGAGTCATTGTATGTGGATTCCCTTTAACTCGTTGTGGTCGACGATCACGTCAGCGTGATCTTGTCGCATGCCATTTGTTGTGCTTAGTCGCGGGAGAATGACATCACCTCCCCTACTGCCGTCTATCCCATTCAAAAGTGCAGAAGTCAAGCTACAGGCTCGTTTTTATTTGAAGCTGGTGGACCAAGTAAAACTGGAGATGTGATCATTTGAGTTTCATTTGAAAAATCAGCCTTATAAATAAGAAATGAAACGCTGGCTGGACGCTGCGTTTATCTCAATATCTTCGTTCCTTTTACAAAACGGAAAAGATGCTTGATTCTGAACTACATTTCCCATGAGACCCCGCAAAAAGTGTGTGGGAATTGGTCGCAGGAGATCTCAACCCTGCTGGAGAAGAAGCAGTAAATGGCAGAGGGAGAAGGAGATAGACGGAGTGTGACTGAGAGGAGTGATAACAGTATTTTCTTGCAATTTGGAGTGTTTTTGGAGGATAAGGGAGGAGGCGCACAATGAACATCGCGCAGTCGATTGATTTATTCCATCGACTGGGTGAGGAAGATGAAGTCCACATCTTTATCAGAGAGTGAGGAGGAGAAGGACAACAACTCCTCTTTTGTCGATGATGAGAGGAAGACTAAGTTTTCAGTCTCTTTTGTATATGTTTATAAATGTATGTATATGTGTACAGTAGATCACATAGATAAATCCGCCATTACAGATCTGTAAATAGTGTAGTGGAGCCATTGTTCCTGTGTGTTTACAGTAGATCGCAGCAGTAATAAATCCACCATTACAGATCTGAAAACCGTGTCATGTAGCCATTGTTCCTGTGTTTACAGTGGATCACATAAATAAATCCGCCATTACAGATCTGAAAACAGTATCGTAAAGCCATGGTTCCTGCGTGTTTACAGTAGATCACAAAAATGAATCCGCCATTACAGATCTTCATACAGTATTGTGTTGCCATGGCTCCTGTGTGTTTACAGTAGATCCGACGTGAAATCTGCCATTACAGATCTATGTACATTGAACTGTAGCCATGGTTCCTGTGTGTTTAGAGTAGATAACATGAATACATTTGCCATTACAGATTTGTATACACTGTTTAGTCTTTCCCCAAATTGATTGACAGTTTATCTGAAAAAGATGAGTAAACTGTCATCCTCATTCAAATGATTATTTATCATTTACATAACATTTACGCATGTTTTTTTTTCATGTCTAGTGATTATGAGCAGCCTGGACCCTCAACCACAAAGAGGCCAAAGGAAGAGGAGTCAGCGTGAGTCACCATTGGCCCTGCCCCGGACAGTGCCCCACACACAAGCCGGTCATGTTCATGCGCCAGGGGCCACCCGGAGACCAGGTGAATCCCCACACCACCTATTCAGCTCTGGACCTCTTCAAATTATACTTGACCCCTTCCACCAGACTTAAGCCACAAAGCTTGACAGCACTGCCACCTGGTGGGCAGAAAGTCTCACTCCACAAAGTCTATTATGATGTTTTGTATGTATATATTAGCACTATTTTGAATTCTGGGACTGCTAGAATGCTGTATATAACCTGATTTGAAAATAATATGTAGAAATGCCTGATCATACCTGCTAGTTATAGTAAATTCTCATATATAGTGTTATTCAGTCTCAATTTTGCTGTTGAAGATTTCATTTTACATATTATTGTAACATTTTCTACATTCAAAACAGTTCATTCAGCATGTTTGTGTGTCATTTTGATAAAAAAGTGACACATTTTGTTAAACAAATGTATAATTTGTGTGTATTTGTGG
>JAFBJT010108047.1:1630-16789 GCA_016785325.1 Chascanopsetta lugubris | reverse complement strand
TTTAAGTATAGCAAAGGACTTTTCAAGGATCATTGTGTCAAATGTTTTTTGTCTTCGTCTCTCAGACGAGAAAAGACATGAGAGATTCTTCAGAAATAATCGAGACAAAGCTGCAGCGAAAAGCTCCGGCATCTATTTTTAATCAGTTAACATCCGACACTTTCATAATTCCACTAATGGAGCCGAACTCTTTATGCACCGCACCGCCAATGCTCCCCCTCAGCTCGGTGTCGTCCCTTCATCTAATATTTAAAATCTGCCTTAAACATCAAGGTGCTAAAGACAGGGCTTCCACAACGAGACCTAACATCAGAACATATCGAATAATATATATAAAATAATTTACCCGGGTTCACTCAGACGCTGTTGACGGGTTGTTTTGTAGAATGGAGGGAAATATTAGTTTCCCCCAGATCTCGTATTTTGCAAGAACTCTGAAAACTCAACAATTGAAAGTTGGAGGTCGAGATAAAAACAGGAACTATTTCATTTCGGTTATGTCAGATATCATGATCTAATAGCCAATTGGTTTGATAATATCGTTGTTAAGGGTGATGACCTCATTGTCTGTTATGAAACTCTTGAATTGACCAACCTGTGTTGTTCCTGTCCCACAAAGATCCTCAGACGATCGAGACTCCAGCTGGGTTTTGGAGAGATATCCTGAGGTGACTCGTCTAATGTCTTTCTCCCGTCAATGCGAGATGTCAGATTTGAATCTATTAGGAGTTGATGCAGGAATCCAATCATTCATTCCTGCTGCACTTTGTTCAATCTGAAGCATGTGACATGAGTGACGATGGTCATAAAGGAATCCATCCAGCTTTTCACCTACGAGATGCACATGTGCTTTGCATCATTGCAGCTTCATCTTTCGTCATAGATCGATACTTCATTGAGTAAGTGGTAAAATAAGAACTCTAACATGGTAATATATAAGTTCAGAGTATGCAAAATAATACAATATAATAAAGGTGCAATGCACAAACTAAGACGCATAAATGCGGTTGGTAAGAACCAGGTATTATATTTATTATGGTCTGTTAGTGTTGACTTTTGACAGGTCTTTTCAAATGACATTAGCTCTTCTAAATGTCAAACACATAATCTGATCTGAGATATAATCTGAGTCACTCTATTGAAATTGAATTGAAAATGAACACTATGACTAAACATAGCCATATCTTCCCAGGCCTGATTAGCGTCTGTCTTTGTTTTCGGTCGTGAAGCTCCAGATGATTAGGAATAGTTTGCTTGCTACTACTTAAAATTGCAGTCAGTCATTCAGTCGTTTTTACACTTTTCTTTACACTGTAGAAGACAAAAGACATTCAAAGCCATATCCACCCTCCTGTGAAGGGCGCAACATGTTCCCGCGCCCCCTCAGAGCCGAGCAGGAGGAAACAAAAGTTTATTTACAAACTGACAAGAGGCTGAAGTTGGTTTTCGGAATATTTTTCCACATCAGAAAAAAAGTAAACCATCAACGAGGGACACAGGATCATAGTTGTAGGAAATTTATTTTTCATTTTCCATTTTTAAGGTTGAGTGGATGAAGCAGCACAGGACCCAGTGTGTGTGTATCGCTCAGCGCCCATTGTGATGAGAGGGAAGATGCCTCTTCAACAGTGAGTGTGTCCATTTGGAACAAAGCTGTTTGAGAATAGAGGCACTTCAATCAGCTGCAGAAAATGTCATATCCATGCCTCCTGCAGACCAGCCACAAAACAGATGATATAGATGGCGAATGGAAGTGAGTGTTCACCCCACATACATCAGTCTTGTACATTTTGTGCCAGGAAGCGTGAAGCAGTCGATTACTGAACCTTCTGACTCTTGCTCCGTCGTGTCAGTCTCCTCCCTGAGGGATCACCTGAGATTCTTCTCACAGCTCTTCCTGAGAGCTCGTCCTCTGAAGGGTTATGAATGATTACGTTCATAATCATCCCATGTTTGTTTTCAGTTTTTGCAGAATTAGATCAAATCAAAATGTGTTTTGCTGGTTGAATGGTGTGTCAGAGTCTGATTGATTTTATATTGAAGTTCTTCCTGCTCCACTGTGGTGAAGGTGTGGTGCCGATGAGCAGCAGGGGGCCGAGGTGTGGGGGTTCCCCTGATGTGTCGATCAATTAAGATTCTTATTTTACATGTTAACATGTTTCCGTGGTTACTCTGTGTATTAAATGCAGCAGTGTCCTCCGTTGACCTTGTATTTATAGATCTTGCGGCATTTTTTAAACATTTTTATTGAACACCTTAATGGAAGTTAGTGTTTGTCACGTCTGTGTGTGTGTGAGCTGCTCTGATGCGAAGGTTTTCACTGATGTTGTGTTTATGTTGTATAGGCTGAGTTTGTGCTCGATGTTATGATGTCACCACCATAATGGGAACCATGTTGTCAGTCGGGCTCATACAGTTTCTTTCATAGCATATGATTATGCTTATTTTTGCATATTGAATATGGAGCATTCAACAGGCAGTGCATTATGGGAAAAGTGTTGCCATGTTTGTATTCATAGTGCATGAGAAAGTAGAAAAGAGGGCTCCATTTTAATGATGCAAATATCAGAATGCAGACATTCATTTACATATATGTGGCAGCAGGAAATATATCATTGTGCACTATCAGATGAAACCTTCCAAGGTGCAGGAAAGGATTTTGCATGTTGTCTCCATCACCTCGCCCTCCTGAGCATGCAGGAGAACATATAGAGCTAAATCGTTAAAATATGTTTAGTATGTCCACTCTGGACTACTGTGGGGAAAAAAGAAAAGAAAACATGGCGGCCCCCATAGAGAGGGGGGCCGCCAATATACATTGATGGGTTCAACTAGGAAACATGTTGAAAAACATATTGAAGTCATCATGAAAATCTTGGCATCTAATTGTTTCGTAATATTTCTTCTCCCAATAGACAAATGAAGACAATCTTACACACTGCACCTTTAAGAAAGGGACTCTGCAGATCCAATGGTTATCGTCCTCACTTCAGCTCCGTCAGCAGAGTTCTTGTTGTTTTCAACTTTAACCCAACTATTACATTTCTAAATCAGGACTTCACTGCAGGAAGTGGGCTCGGCCATTATTTTCAAATTTGCGACCTTGCTGTTGGAAGGAAAGTGAATGTGCCGCACTGTGGCTCCGAGGCTCCCACAATGCATTGCAGGCCGGTATAGCTCGCAGCACGCTATATGCTCCCGCGTCCACTCCTTTTATGGGCACTTCCCAAATTGCTTCCGCCGGCGAGTTTAAAGACGACAGGTGGGGATTGATTTTCGATGTGGACGTAGAGCCGCCTCCCATTTCTCTGCCTCGGCTGAATCAAAGTCATTAACTCACCTCGGCTCGGGTGTCAGTCAAGTGGCCACGCCCCTAATTATGCATAATTTCAAACATCGATAATATAAGAATTAGTGAGTTAGAAAAAATCACCCCTCACAGTAATACATGTGACCGATTGAGACCAAAACGGAAGTTTGTTGCAGACTTTAAAGTTGAAGTGTTGCTGAATATCTGCAGCTCAATGCCTGTGGATTCTGGATTCCTCTTTGCATTCTTGCATTAACTCACAGTGAGTGTGCATGTGTGAAGAGCTGGAAGGCTTTGATTTATAAAGGTGGCGGCTCTGGTGTTTTCACATCGTTTCTCAAAGCCTGGTGTAAGTGTTCCGACGACCTTCAGAGTAAAACACAAAGTTCACCTCAGCTCGGCTCCACACTCAAACTCCACTCAGGCCATCTGCCAGCGCACAGCTATACAAATGAACATTGATGACTGTCTGTGAGATTGATGCTGAGCCCTTTCTTCTCCCTTTGTCTTCTGCACACACACACACACACACACATGCGCGCACTGGAGATTCTATTAAGATTAACCTGTATGAAATTGTACAAATTGAAAAAAGGCTCCGCCGCGCTCAAGGTTCTCTTACTTTATCAGTTTGCTGAAAACCAAGTCCTTGATTCTTTATCCTCTGAGCTCAGTCACTGCACCGACCGTCACTGAGTGTAGGTGTCACTCTTCCTCACAACAGTCTTTTACAACTCTGATTCTCAACAAACCAAACTAATCGAACTGTGAATAGACACGGATGCATATTAATGTTGTTAAAAACCCCTATATGCTGTGCCGTCCTCTCTACTGTCGTAAAAGTGGACGTACTAAACATCTTTTGAGTTTGAATGTCAACTGAAGTCGACCATCGGTTCTCCAGTAAGGGTGGGGGTGAGGAGATAGATGCAACTTCACCTCTAGCTGTCACCAAATCTTATAAAGTGCATCTTTAAAGTTAACTACATCCTCTCTCTTAAATCAGGATATTTGTCTTTAAGTTTGAGAGCAGAATTTCTTGGCTGAGCTCAGATTTCCACTCATCTGGCTCCTTTTCTGCCTTTTGGACTTTAACACATTTTCTGTGCTTTGACCTTTTCTGCTCATATATACTCACCAACTGTAAAATGTCTGGAAATCACATTTTGGCTCCTGGCTTTAGATCCTTTTTTTTTTTTACCGTGCCTTTGCTACTTCGCTCTCTGAAGTATATGATAAAAAATCCCATAACAACCCCCTAACTTAAATCAGATTATATGTTTTCAATACGTGGCTGTGATAAGCAGAACAGTACAAATAAAACTAACAAACCCAATAAAAAAATAAAACAAGCACTTTATATTCATTCTAAATAGAGGCCTATGTTGCTCCACCATGTCATTTGTTAATGATGGCGGTATCCAGGAAGTCTGTCTTGTCATTACGATAGCTTCTCTGTATGTTGACAACTGCTGCTGCAGAAATAGCAAAGGTCCACAGGTGGTTGGGCAGCAGCAGCAGCAGCAGCAGCAGCAGCAGCAGCAGACTCCATCTGTTCTTAAATGCACATCTAATCTGTCTGATCCTCTGCAACTTATTTGCCTTTTCTCAGCCTGAGCCGACTCCAGGCAGCACATGTGTTTGGGCAGAGAAGAAAGAATCTCTCTCTGAAACATTCAATTAAAAAAACTCTCATATAAACAAACAATTCTGGAGCTAATTGAAAACCAAGTGTGTAATCTAACCTAAGGTTATTAAAAACGTAATTACTCTATAAATAAATATCTTTAAATGTTTCGAAATGATCAATTAAAAGTGTTAAGAGTAGACTTGGAATGTGCAAACCTTGGCCACTACAGCTCTGTCTGATTCGTTAATTCCATTTCCCTCTTGTCCTGTAGCCAATCAGCATTTCTTGTAAAACTTATAATTGTGAAGAATGAAATTCCCAAACATGTGACAGTGAAACATTATCTCAAGATCGTTAGTTATTGTAAAGATTAGCTACCACCAAAATATATATCTGCTGATGGCAAATTAAGTGATAGAGTGGAAATGTCAATGCTACACATCAGCCTTTTAAATCAGGGTTTGCAGTAGCAACATTTAAAGAGAAATCAAAAATATACTGTATTATTCAGGACTTTAAAAAAATCAGATTTAGGTCTCTGCATCATTGGAATAACCGATAAATAATAATGGAACCAACAACTGAAATCGGGACTAGATCAAAACTCAAACAAACCCACAGTCTGATGTGACGCAGTGAAGAATCTCAAACTGTGGCATTCACAGTCGGGAGGATGTTTTGCACTCGGGCTATCGTGAGGATGTGGTTGCCACGGAAACCGTCTTCTCACCTCTTAGTTGCAGCTGTCTTCCATCCAAAGTTTCCATATTGAATATGTAGGGAAACAAATAAATACGAAAATCTGTGATATCGCTGCGGCGGTTTCACAGTCGGTCAGGTTTGTTTTCCCACACGTTGTGGACGAGAGGAAGCTTTTATTTCATTTTATTCTACTTTTTCTTCGCCTGCGGCGAGAAACTGCCCACACACACATCCAGTAACATCGGTGTCTGGAATTAATGACACATTCATTTCATTTATAGCAGCTATTCAATCAGCTCATTCAGTCTAATTCCTGGCACCTGGCTCACCTCAGTTTAACCCTGATTAACAGACACATTTATCTCTTCATTTATTTGTATATTTGGATAAACATTCTGCTGTCTAACATATGTGATCGTTTGTTTTTTTACTTATTTGCACATAAAGCAATTTTTGTTATGCATACACAAATTATATATAGACTTATAAACATTGTCAGTACAGCTATTATTTGTATATACTTTTATTTTGAAATTCAGACATTCTGTGTTGTTTCCGTAGTGTATCTACAGTGATGGCAAATGCGTGGTAGTAATCAATTTCAATTAGCCCATTGTTTAATACAATTTAATGATGAATAACATTGATTAATTACATTGATTTATATTGTTATTTATTGTCACGTGTCATAGTTTGTTAAATAGACATCAAAGATACCTTGAGAATTTGGGAACATCTGAAATAAGCGCGTGGTCTATGTTAATTCATTCTTCTGATCAGAGGATTTCAAACAATTAATTAAGGGTTTAAATAAATCATGTGACTTGTAAAATCCCACAGTAGCTTCATGTCCCACTTGGTTTTTAATCCCTCCCCTAGAATAACACTGTATTTCTAAAATTCCGTATAAAAGTGAAAACCTTTCTCTCTCATCTTTGACGATGACAATTCACAGACGACAAAGAATCAAAACCGAAGTCTGCGATTGTCCGGTGACTTTCCCGGCGCCGTGCTGGGCACAGTTCGCCTTTGCTTCTCTTCCACGTGCGGCCGAATGCAGCCCAGGATGGAGGATACTCTGGAAACTGGTATTGATCCAAGCAGACAGGGGCTGAGGATGCATTCATGAATCGCAATGACATGACCTGCCAGCTTGACGGATGTGGGAGGAGCATGTGTGTGTCCTGATGAAGCAGCAGGGAGGTTTACCCAGGAATCTGAGGTGACACGAGGAAAACGTCCTGAAGAGTGTCCTGAAAATGAAGGATTGCAATCATGTTGTCTAAGGGTTCGAGACCCATCGTCACCCCCCATTTACGAGCCGAGAGCCAAATAGAGGACATTTAGCAACAGCTTAAATGTATTCAATGAAAAGATGGAGCAGTTTGTTAGTCAAAGACTCACTGGTGATTCGGTCCGCAACCAACTTTTGGGTCGCGACCCCCCAGTTGAGGTTTAATATTCCAGGTCTGCGCACCCTCACACGGGACTCACCTTGACCCTGTGTTGCATGCACCATGTGTTCATCTACAATCTACTGCAGCAGGGCGGAGGGATGTGAACCCATCCGCACAGAGATGACATGGTCGTGTCCTCGACAGCCCTCCGGTGTGGTGTCAGCGCCCTGGTCCGCGTGGCTCCTTCTCCTTGTTATTGAAAAACGTAAAAACAAGTTTAAAAAAAAAAAAAGAAGAATGACGGGGTTAAAGGTCCTCGCCGGAGGGTCCGGCCATGTTGGCGTCTCACTTTTGGCTGGTTCCATTGGTCTCTTTGTGGCGGCGGGAGTTGGACTGGGCCCAATGGCACAGATTAGGAGAAGGTCACGCTCCAGCCGCCCATTTCACAGCCGGCTTATCAGCATAAGAACATACTCTGTGTCTTTGAGATGTGAATTTCTTTTCAATTCAATGGAAATGTCACCTGGGCATTTAAGTATTTTATAGAAGGCGGCGCTATTTCGATATTTCACCCACAGAGTTTCAAAGCTGCAGCTCTGGTAATTTTCTACTTCTCAGAACTGGCAATTCTCAAAGGTTCTAAGGTGCAATGACTTCAGCATAGTCAACGTTTGGTAGTGGTCTTGTGTCGGAGGCTTTGATGGTTCTCAGATGCTTGTGTGTGTCGTCTGCAGTTGTTGCGGCTGAGGCTCTTTACGTGAACATGCTCGAAGCAGAAGGTCAGGTGGTTCGACATCATTGACATGCTAAAGATGTTGAAAGTCACATGTTTCCGTAGAGAGCTGCACATACGTAAAGTCCATGCTGTGTGTGAGTGTTGGTGTGACCGGTGGATGAATGTGAAGTAGTTTGACGGGTCAGCGGCGCTTGAAAAGGGCTCTATGGATCAGAATTGATTGATCTCATGTGTGTGAGATGAGAGACATGTATTTTACAGGGTGCAGAGCTTCACTGCAGGTGCAAGCAAAGGGAACCAGAATCTATCAATCTATCTATCTATCTATTGATTGTGTGTGAGAATTACTGTTGTTGTTATTTTTAATATGACTTAATTAATATAACTTAATTAATATAAACGTGAATGTATGCATAGTTTACATTGCAACATTATCATTAATATTATAACAGTATTTATTTTAACAGTTGATCTGAATGACATCAGCATATTTGCATAACAATGCGCAACGCTGGTGTATTTATTTATCTTATTTCTATTTTGTATTTCTATAGTATGTAGTTTTGTATTTCTATGTAGTTATCTATCTATTTATCTGTCTATCTACTCATCCCACCATCATTTAAGATGCCAGACAAAAAGTGATTGGTTCTATTTATTCATATTTATTCATATTTTCCTCATAAAAACCCTGATTGATACTATCGGAGAGTATTTCATCGAATGTTGTAATTCATCTTTAACCTTATGTAAATCTTTGGCTGCGCGTCTGCTTCCTTCTGCTACGTGACACATGCATCTGCACATTTCCCTGAGAACTCGCATTATTTACACTAATTTAACATCCATCCCATAATAGAAATGATTTTCCGCTGTCAGTGTGGTGTATTGACAAAACTTCAGTGATGGCTGATTATGATAATTTGACCTTATCTGCCTGACTGACCTGCGCTCCGATCACTGACATGCCAGTTCACTATTCATGTCAAATGCAACATTTAGCATAAAGACAATATGGCCCCGGAGGCTCCGCCCACATTTTTCATTGATTTATGAAAAATGAAAACAGACTTGGACTCAACATTAATAAACTTCAGATTCTAATTTAATCTTCAACCTGTGACATTTGAATCTGATCTAATAGATGACATCACACTGTTGAACAAGAGGTTCTTGTTCCTGCAACATCAATTTACATTTTACTCTATTTAAACGTTTAAATATATATGAATTAGATATATTGAATAAGTTACAAAAATAAAATGTATATATTAGATATTAGGACATGTGCCATGTCATGTTATCCCACATGTTTGCATCAATCTGCCAAATGCACAAGATTACTGTGCATCAGTGTTAGCGCTTTTTCATTCTTAGCTGTAACTTGGGACAGATGACAAGCTAGCTAATTAGCCAATTAGCATACTGTCACTCACTTGCATTGTGTAATGATTATTCATTTGTGTTTGTTGTGTCATGTGAAGCAAACTAATGACCGCGTCTGTGCTTCCATGGTCCAACATGGCTTCACCACGTAACTTAACAGGGCCTTATGTGGTTCTTTTGACTTTAGCCCCCTTGTGGCCAAGTGTGGAATTTGTTCATTTAATGCAGATCATTTTAATCATTACTGGGATTGTACATTTGAAGTGGTGTCATGACTAGAACATGTTGCAGACGTTCAGAAAATGCTGTGGTGTCCACCGCTCCACTTCCTGTTTGCACTGTCACCATAGAAGCCCCTCCCTCCTGATTGGCCAGTTGGCCTGCAAATGTCTCCGGATTGGTCCACTGCTCCTTGTGTCTTGACTCTCACGATTTAATTAGCACATATTAAGAGGGAGCTTTTCAAGATTATATTTCATTTTTTAATTCTTTCTATAATTGTTTTAATCTAATTTATTGATTAATTAAAAAACAGTTTTGAACGATTGATTTTCACGATAGTCTTTAGCTGCAGTCTCAGTGACGTCAGCTCAGTTGGGAAATAGAATATTTCGACTAGTTCTTCAAAAGTGTTCTCTGTAATGCGGAGCGCCCCCTCTGGGACAAAACTGCAGTATGTCTAATTAGAAATACCATCATACAGCTAATTACAGGACAGGGCAACATGAGAAAAAAGCGTAATATGACTGATTTTAGTGCAATCAATTGCAATTAAATAAAAAAGACACTGAATGAATAAAACATCAGACAGTTCAACATTGCTAATTAAAAGCCAAATTGGAAAAGAAAATGTTTCATGTTGTCCACTCTGCGCCGCCCCTTGGTATTTCTCTCTAAGATGTTCCACACTTCATAATGGATGAGCGGCTGCGTGCCCACTTTTATTTTGGGGACTTTTGGAATGTTTACAAGAGCGGCTGTGATCAGCTGGGACTTGTAGGCGCGTGTGCACTTGTTTAATGTGTCTGGAGCTCAGTCTGAGAATCAGTGACTTAAGACCACTTCGAATTGACCCGCTGAGACCGGAGAAATGAATACCCCTCCCCCAGATAATGGCATGGAAACGTGTCGACAGCTGCAGAGATGAACCAACTCGGAGGCATCAAGTGGAGCCTGTGATATTTAGTGAAAACACTTATTTCCTTTCTTGCCAAGAGTGAGACGAGGAGATCGATATCACTCTGATGTCTGAGGAGTTGGAGCAGGGAGTCGTTCCACTTGGCATAAAGAGCTGAGGCAGGAGGGGGCGGGTCCACCTGCATCATGGCACGGTTCAACAGTTCTACAAATAACTCTTTACGCAAAAATACAGTTTTGTATTTTGCGGGTTCGGGTGCAGTGAGTCTATTTCCCAAGTGTGTAAATGAGTGAAGGGTCTGTGGGACGTTTCCTGTGCTAAAATAAGATGCATGCAAATGCAAAGGGCCCAAAACTGTTGTTCAATGATCTGAGGAAGATTAACGTCACTTGTTATAATCTATGGCATCACAAAACGTTTCCCAATGCCCCAACACTTCGGTGCATCTGTCAGTGAGGCATATGCCAAGGGGCTGTCTGCAAAGTGTTTACGCCCCCCCCGCCCCCCCTTGCTCAGCCTGGTAGCTGCAGACAGGTGAACATTCATTAATGAAATTTTCATTAATTACAAAATTCCACTGTTTGTCATCTTCACTCCATTAAAACCCTCAGTGATCCACTTCTCTTTACATTTCATGAAATCTGATGATCAAACTCTACCTGGCCGGTTTTTACTCCCTTTCTTTTTACAGACCAAACATTTAATCGTTTGAATCTTCATATTAATTGGCAGATGCGGGAATAATGAGTTGAATCATTAGTTTCGGACACGTAATGGGATCCCATTGACATTCATTAAGAAGGTTTCTCCTTTTAATTAACTCATTTCAGTTCGGCCTCCTCTTTCTCTTCTCACTCCTCCACTTCCGACTCCAATTATCGATTTCCCACAATTCAGCTGGAGGATCATGCGGTGAAGGTCGAGAAGGGGGATGTGTCTCCGCCCCCTGAGTCAATGGGTTGATGGACACGGACAGTTATCACACCACAGATGCTCTTCATCTTCTGATTGTGTGGAATTTTGTAATAAAATGTGGTCGAGAAACCAGCTTTTAGTTTGTCTTTGACATCAAAATGTGAACGTTAGATGTTTGTGAAATACAAAAAATAGCTGTTGTTCCACTAAAATACATAATCTCACAAAACACGACCCCGAAGTGAACTTTGACATGAATTGAACCACGAATGTACGTCCCTCATCCTCCTCTTCTTCAGAGTGCTGCCTCCCGCTGCCATGATGCTGTGCAGACAGTAACGTCCTCCAGCAGCAGCAGGGCTGACTGACGTGATACAGAAGGATGTTGAGACATTTATTCACAGAACAAGATTTTGTTGTCCCAGATATGACAAAATGTTTTTTTCACTGCCACCGATTCCACTCACGCACAGATCTTTATCCTAATCACGTCACGGGCGCCCGGCGTTTCACAGATATCTGATGACGGCTATTTATCCTCAAAGAGACAAACAAGCCAGAGGAGACTCCTCCCACTTTGTGATCTCTCTTAGAAACAATGAGGCTTTTGGCATTTTCAAGTAATGACACAAAGAACTATTTCATATCGTTTGTTGTGAAAGGAACTTTTGTGTGACTTTTTTTTTCTAATCTTCTAATATGTCAAAGAATTTGACCCCCATGAATGTAACTCTAAGACCCTCACCTGTGGCTAGCAGTGTTGGGCACGTTGCTTTAAAAAGTTACTAGTTACTAGTTACGGAATAATTAAAGTAACTAGTGACCAGGGAAAGTAACTTTTGCACAACTTTTTTTGTTGTATGTCAAATAATTTATACACGCCCCCTTAACCTTCCTCTAGTGTTAACTTTTCTGTTACCACCCCTTCTATGGGCGGGTCGGTCTTGAATCAGCCTCTGTCCCCTGCGTGTGTGTTTGTGTTGATACCTCTGATTTTTCCTGAGCCAATCATCATCACTTATACGGTTAACTCCGCCCCCTCAACTCGGGAAAATAAATCATAGCAGCAGCTTCAGAGCTTGGTGATAAGTTTCCACGCTGTTCACATTTTATCATCAGTAATGGTAACTGCGTGGTTACCATGGAAACTGGAGCTATTTTGATGATTGAAAGATATAATGCGGTTAGTTAACACCTTTAACTTTACGGATGAGCAGAAATACCTTTACCTGACATCCAGTGTGTCATGGTTAAAAGCAGATGGAATGAAAGAACATTATGAGTTTCAAACCATAATTCATTATCCATGCATGTGCAGGGGTGGGGGGGGGGGGTGGTTATAACTTTGAAGGTACTTTAGAACAAACAAGTATTTTTACTGTTTCATGGTGTGAGCGCAGAACGATGAAGTGTTTGATGCTGCTCCACACGATCCTGACCCGTCTTTGATTCCAGAGACTAATTAACACAAGCAAAAGGAAAATAGACTTGTAATGGAAGCGGTGCAGGTGTATTAATGTTGGTGTTGAATTCAGAGTGGGACTCTTATTTTGAAGGCCAAGAAAGCGAAGGGAGGCGCTGTGAAGTGGATGCAGCTGAGTTTAATTGGGCTCCATTCTTGCATGTAAACATCGTACGTGACAGGAAGCGGAAGCCTTTAAAAGTAAAGGCATATTTTGTCATTTTGTCTGGCTTCATGTATAAAATAGTGACGCTTGTATACTCGACTGTCAGCTTCCCTTTGATGGACATACTTCTTGCTGTGTGGTGTGTAGACGCCGTTGCCACGGCAACACAAACAAAGTTAATGTTATCAGAGCACACGAGTCCAATCAGAGAGAAAAGAGAGAAAAGTGGATCATTGCGTGCTTTTGTTGTGAAGTGATTAAGTTTAAGATGGAAGAGCCTGACCTGCATGTGTGTCCTCACATGACACGTCCAGCTGCTATCACAGCCCTGTCTATAGTCAGACAGGAGGGGAGGAGGAGGAGGGGGTGGGGCTCTCCATCACATCGTTGATTTACTGCCCCGCCTCCTTATGACTGTGGCTCCGGGCCATGCGCGGGCCACCTTCACAGCATCCAATCAGGACGCTGGGTAGCTTGTTAAACACATTTTATGGCTCTTGACACTTCCAGCTCTCCGGCGTCCTCTCTGACTGAGTCGTGCTTCTCATAATGTCAGGAACTGATTCAGCTTTTTAGGGATTCTGAGAAAATGCAGCCGAGGCTCAGTCTGACGGATAAAGTCAACCCTAGATGAGGTACTGGGATTCATGGTCCACTTTTTTCTCCGGCGTCCTCTCTGACTGAGTCGTGCTTCTCATAATGTCAGGAACTGATTCAGCTTTTTAGGGATTCTGAGAAAATGCAGCCGAGGCTCAGTCTGACGGATAAAGTCAACCCTAGATGAGGTACTGGGATTCATGGTCCACTTGTTTGTTGGTGTTTGTGACCTGAAGAGGTCTGACATTGGGGGGGGGGGGGGGGGGGGGGGTTGCTGAAGTCTACAATAGGTTGTCATGCATGCTCGGTGATGGATTCACCATGCAACTACAACTCTAGATGTCACCAAATCTTAGACACTGCACCTTTAAACAACGCTAATCTAAACTATCAGCTATTTAGAAGATAGTCTGAAGCTGTTTGGAGAAAATGAATCTCAACATGGCTAATTCTCAGGCTCTTTGTTTGTTTATGAAAGTGAAACAGACTTTGGAATGTTGTTTACCTCCAGTGACATGGCATCAGTAGCTACAATAGAATCGAATAGAGCTGTAAAGTCCATTAAAACCGTGTCTTTCGCTGATGGAAGCTTCACATTAAGAGCTGAGCAACATTATACATCTCATTAGAGCAGAAACCTTAACTTCTCTCCACTCTGTTTCCTTCAAATAACCCAGAATTCACAAAATCGACATAACATGGCCAGGCTATTAGCTATTAGCTATTAGCTGAAATAACAATTCAAGTCCTTTATTGATTGTTAAAACTCTAATTGTTGACATGTCTCAGATTTCCTCAGCTTCAGGGCACATCCACCGTGCTACAGCAGAGCCCAACAGCCAGGCTCATACTTATATAAAGTCAAGATGATATCCTTTAATAAACTCAGATTTATAGGAATATGATGGATATCAGACTGAAAAACAAACAAATGTTCCTGTGTTGAAGGATGATTCCAATATGGAAGCAGAGAAACACAAAACTTAGTGAGAAAGGAGGGTTTTTTATGTTTCAGCACCATGGACAGCGACTACAATGTGTTTCGCTCAAACCAGGGCTGACAGACAAGTCCAAGTGGACAAACTTGTAGTTCACAGAGTGACCACTTGAAGCTGGCTTCAAAAGTGAGTCAGTCCCCATCGACCTCCGTGTTAGAGGTGAATGAAACCTGTTGATGCCCTGGTAAAAACTACTGTTTTGCTCCGTCAGTCTCATGTGTTGCCCTGACAACCGTTTGGGAGGTGAACTTTTTTCTCAGTCGCTTATTTCTTTTCTGTTGAGGTTTGAGATTCTGCATAATTGGGGGGGAGTGGCCTCTTGAGTGACACCTGGCATGATTTCTGGATGCTGTGACGGCAGCATGGGCCCCTCCCCAGCTCTGTCTGTCCTTTTGCCCCGTTTTGGGTGAACCAGGAAGTAAGAGGCAACACGGACGATACGTCCGTCTTCATATACAGTCTATGGTCTGGACTGTACTTTAGTCTTTTAACTTTGTAATATCTATTTCAAACATGCAAGTTATATGTTTTCTAACACTGGACATAGTCCGTTCCCGGAATTTGCAGTTTGCATTTTGATAAATTCTGTTTTTTATGATTTTACTCGTCCTATCAGCACCACTTATTACTTACTTCCTGTACTGTCCCCGTTCATGTGGCATCAAAGCCCCCCCCCCCCCCCCCCCCCCCCCCCCCCCCCCCCCCCCCCCCCCCCCCCCCCC
>JAFBJT010108046.1:6009-27110 GCA_016785325.1 Chascanopsetta lugubris | reverse complement strand
CACATCCTCCTCACTGCCCCCCCCCCCTTCTCTCAGCTCAGCACTGACCAACTGACCAATGCCTCCCTCTAAACAGCTCCCCCTACTGTGCTTCTCTGAGAGGTGCATCCCTCCCTTTTCACTCAAGCCTCTATAAACAGCAACTGTCTCCGATTGCACGAATACTTTTGTGACATAGAACTTTCATAGAATAAAAAAAAAAAGCCGATGCTCATATCCTCAGGCTTATGAACCTCGAAATTCCTGGAGATCGTATTGATATTATTATTCATCACCAGTCAATGAAAACACACTCGTGTCCAGACCAAATCTCAGAGATATGCGTTTGTTCTGCAGCTCGGCTGAAAAGCAAAATGTTTCCAAATCGACCGATTCTTAGCTTTGGTGGATTGGAGTCACATGCTGAAATGAATCAATCCATCCACAACCACTTACAGACAAACGATTGAAATGACCACTAAAGAACCACGGGTTCTCCCTCATGTTCAGATGGGTGAGGTTATGGATACAATATGCAACTTCACCACTAGATTTCACCAAATCTCACACACTGCATCTGTAAAGGGCTTATTTAAGGTAACGTAAAAAGCAAGTCATACATTTAGGTGATTATACGTTTGTAAAACCGTCTGCATATAATCGTTTGTATACAGATGTAGTGACAGAAATGTACTGAAATCGTACACACTGTACCTTTTCAGAGATTACAGTCAATATCCTTCGCATTCCCATACGTTTCTGATTCATGGGATTTGATTGTGTAATCGTTTACCGTCCATTGATCCGAATCACCAGTTCTTAAAAAGCCTTTATTGGACAAAGTGCGGTTGGTTATAGGTTCTGTTCAAACAGCAGCCGACGAGCCGCTGCTGCTAAATGAGCGCGGGGCAAACAGCGCCGCGCTCCCAGCGTTCCCGTGCTTCGGTTGGGTTGGAGCCGGAGCCGCCACCAGAAGCAGTTCCAGATCCCACTAGAAAGTGTGTTTATCTCTCCTCCGGGTTTGTTATGATCTCCTGTTCAGTTTACATTCCTCCGAGCATCACCCCGGTCGCACTCCACTGATTCTGCAGGAATTCAGATCTGGTTTAAATTTGATTCCCCCTGCCCTTTGTTCTCCTCCGCCGCTCCACGTTCGACCCCCTTCCAGCGCCGCTCGGTGCCGGTCGTCTGCTCTCAGGGAGATGTTCCCGTTCCTGCGCCTTTAATCTTCTCGCTGCCGTGACCTTCCACGCGCAAGTCACTCGGCACCACGCGCGCAGAATGGCACTGGGCAGCTTCGACGTGAAACCCGAAGGGTCTTTCACCTCCGTGTTCTGTATGGGACTTCTCTGATGTGCGAATGTCTCGTGCAGATGATGATCCTGGACAAGCAAAGAATGATAAACAAGCACAGCGATGGAGAGGAGTCGTCCGCGGCGTCGGTGAGTGAAGACATCACTCAAGAAAACCTCAGTCCAGAAGAAGTCAGCAAGTACAAGGTTCTGCTGACACAGCGGGATAATGAAATCCGTATCCTTTCCTCGGGTAAGACCCTTGCGCCTGGGTGACATCTCCGATATCTGAGCTTTTCATGGCGAGTCTGTCGGCTGGAGGTTCAATTCCAGCCTCGCCCATCCCACGTGCTGAAGTGTCCTTGGGCAAGACACGTGACCCCTCCCTTACACCATGTAAAACACCTGGTGACTTAACTACTTATAATGGGAACGTTGGTAATTGCCCCCCCAGTAGAGCAGACCTGGGCATTGTTTCATACATGAAGCTAGAACCCCGCCCCCCCCCGCCCATCTAATTCCAGTCCAATTAGCCTTTAAAAGTTTTTTCTGTGTTTGAAAACCTGCAGTTCACAGGGTGGCCACTTGAGGCTGCGCTCTCAATCCCCTTAGACTCCCATGTTAAAATGATCAACTTTCGAGGTGAATGAAACACGTTTGAAGCCTGCTACAAGCTACAGTTTAGGTCCCAATCGCTCACGTGTTTTCTTGTGACACCTGTATTTGTACTTCAGCCGAGGTTTGAAAGAATGAAGGGGCGTGGCCTCTCGAGTGACACCTGGTCCATGTTCTGTGGGTGCTGCGACAGCACCACGGGCTCTACCTGTGGATGGTGGTGGCAGGGCAGCGCATTTAAAAGTACCACGACAGCCTCTTGTGGTGTAGGCGTCGCCCCAGACTACGACGCACCCACAAGCAGAGGGGAGGAGAGACGGGACGGACCACTATGAGGAGGTGAGGGACGTGACGCTTTGCTGTAAACTGAAGTTCGTGAAGAATTCCATATCGGGTCAAGAAAAGGAGAAAGAGCGGCAGGCACGAGCGGAGCGGCGTGTGTTTGGGCTCAGATTGAGCTCAAACCCGCTCCGCACCCAGACTCGCATCTTAATCACTCGCTGCCGACCAGAGGTCAGAATCCTCGGTGCACGGGTGGATTACACACGGCCCATTAGAGAGTACATCACGTCTTTCCGTCTGACATGGAATTATATTTTCTCTCTGCTCAGATCGGTCATTATCTAATGACTGCCGTTCATCACAATTACAGTTAATCATGGTTTTGGTGTTTGCGTTTGAATATGATATTTCTAATGGCTGCGTGCGCTCGGCCCCTCGCGCTGTGGCTTGTCATTGGATCACAGGACATTAGGGGGGAAATGGAGACGTCTGCTCGACGATGCGGCCGCAGAAACCTCCACTCTCCAAAACAAATTGAACGCCACCCCGCTCTGTGTAGATCTTTCCTCTCAGAATGTCACACACTGGCGTTCGCGTCAATGTCAGTGTGATTGCCAATGTTTAAAAGTACATATTTCAGCTGCTAATGCAAACACACGCTCACGGTGACTCCTGTGTATATATAAGGTTACAGAAGATGGGGGTCTGCCTGTAGCATGTAACACTATAGCCAGGGTTGACCACCCTCCCCGGGGTGACATCACCTCCACACAGCGATCCAAAGATTCCCATCATTTCAAATCGGTATCTGCGATCACTTCAACTCCCCTCTTGATAAAAACACACTCTTACCTGGAACGAGGCTGCCGATTGGCTGCCGGCAAACTCGTGCTGAAGCATGCACGTCGACGCACCGTCCTCCGACTGTTCCCACGAGCGACTGGCTCCTCACAGGAGCAGGGCAACGTTTAGGCACATCCACCCGCCACATATGATGATGGAGCAACCTGGGCAACAGTGTCAACATGTATTTGTTACCTGTATTCGCCCACATTTCACGTCTTAATGGACACGTTTAAATGGAAGCACCTTGGACTTCGTACAGTGACACCATTATTCATTTACTGGACATAATGACTCAAGTAGAACATAAATTCCAATTTTGTGAAACGGAACGGATCCAAAAGACGTAAAGCTACATTTTCAGTGAATGGTTGGTGATATTCCCGTCCAATATACAGTATTGTACACTTTTATAGAGGCATGGAAGTGAAAGCTGTGTGTGTTCTACGCTGACATTTACTGAAATGACTGACATAACGACTCTTGCATTGCAGCGTTGGGCCTAAAATAGGGACGTTAATTTTAATAGAATGTGCTCCATTAAAAAGTGCTTCATAGCAAGTTACTGAAAGATGTCTGTGCTAAAAATTCATGACTTTTGGAAAGGGACTTTTGTATTTAGAATTTTAACTTCTCTCTCTCTCTCGGTCTGAGAAAAACAGGAAAACTGTGTGACTCTATAATCAGGACTTGAATCACTGAACTCATGAATATGCAGATGTAGTATCATCATTCAGGGCAACAATCACGGCTACTGGAATCACCGATGTGGCTCGTTCAGATTGAGTCCGGTGATGCAGATTTCTATGTTGTCAAACAAGCAATAATGAACCCTCATCATTATGAAAGGTAATCGAAGGACACTGCCTAAATCTATTTGTTGTGATGATAATCAATCATTCAAATGACAATATGGAGGGTTGCTCATCTGATGGTCTTTTCAGTGGATTTTGCCAAAGATATATTAAGACATACAGGGGACTTGTGGGTGTGCGTATTTTAATTTTGCTTGATTAGATATAAAGGTGCAGAGTGCAAGATTTAGGATAAACCGTGTTCTTTTGTATTGGCAGACATGTCACGTACAGTAACTGTAGTGACTATATCACTCTCCTCATTCCCCCCGAATGAGCCATTTCATATCTGTACGTATTTCACGAGCAGACCATTAATGTACGTGCATAAAACAGGATACAGCACCTCCCCTCCAACTTGAAGCAAGTCTTTCCCAGTGGCCATTTGTGGCACTGCAACAACAAATCCCCCATACGGTCCAAAAAGCCTTTGTGCCATAGACCACTGCAGTCGTTTGAAAACTCTTTGCCAGACACCTGGAGACATGCTGGTGGGCAATTCTCGGTCTCGATATCGTATATTTTTACCTTTTCGGTGAATGCACCAGGCGAGCGCCTTCCGTCGACTTGAATGGGGTCACATGACCAGCGCAGCGTTCTTGTTCTCTGCATACATCCACGGGGTAGACCCCCTCCACGGAGGCTGCCATGTTGCACCCCCTGTGTTTTCCCGTAGAGCACAGGCTCCCGGCTTTGACCACGCACCAGGCCCTGGACCCCTGATGTGTTTTCACTTCACTCACTCGATGCGTTGAATGCTGTTTGTTGTTTGTCCTGGTCAAATACGAGGTGTTGTGTTGTCCCCCCTGTGAAGTCTGCTGCTGATGCTGGCCAGAGATCACCGGCTCCCATGATCCTGTCGGGCTGCGTTACACGTAAGCCATGTTGATCGAGCCGGGCTAATGAAGTGCCTGAGACGGGGACAACGCCATTCCGTGCCAGAGTGTTGTTTTCGGAGGCAGTGGGGAGGACGCGGAGGTGGTGTGGGGTGGAGGAAGCTCATGGTTTCCACACCACAGACGGGGATTTACATCGATAGCTCCGTCTTGGCTCGGACAACAAAAACCCTCTTCCACGGAAGGATTGTGGTTTTTGTTGAATCTACGTAAACATGTTGTGAGGAAGCAGCACGAGCCCATAAACCAAGTCCAAGCGTATTGGTCCAAGAATGTCGGCAGGGGAGGTCGGGATGACTGCGTCCACTAGAGGGCTTTGAATACACGTCATCGAATGCGTATATTTTATGTGTTTTCCAGAGATTATGACGACGACTTTGGTGGTTTTCGACATTTCTTGTTTTGAGCCTAAATGTTGGAAAACAGATGGTCAGACTGGACATGTTGTTCAGCCAACCCCCTTAATCCTCAGAGTGTGGGGGCAAAGAGATAGTAATGAGGAGTGAATGGAATCCATCCGGAGAGACACGAGTTTACATTCTGTTCACTCGAAGGTGCTGGATTTGTCGGCCTAACTCCTCCCACTTCCTGGTTCATTGAAAAATGGGCAGGGAGGCACAGGTAGACCTGGGTGGGCCCATGATGCTATGAGGCCATGAGGCCACACCCTTTGATTCTGCACCATGTCAAACCTGATTTGAATAAAGATAAGCCCCGCCCCCGTACAGTTGTCACAGGAAGACTGATTGAGACCCAAACCATAGTTTGCACCAGGCTTTGAACACGTTTCTTTTACCTCTAGAGTTGATCAGCATCCACGACATGTGCCAGGTCGGCCCCCAGGAGGCCACGCCCCTCTTTAGAGATCGGATCCACATACGTATGACAACATTTTAAGAGCATTACATGTTTGGAAGCCCACAGATCGAATAGAACCATGGCCGTGTTCAGCATGAATGGAAATATCAGACATGAGAAATGACATTAATGGAAAACCCTGGTAAGAGACTGAACGGTCTGTTTTAATTGTATGAAATAATGACTCGGTCTCCGTAGGTTAATTGGATCTCAGATTTCGGCAGCATTCACGTGACTGCATAGTAATCTGGTTTCGTCATGTTATTGTTTCCACTTACATCTCCTTTGTGAGAGGAATATAAATTCACTTCCCCGGCTCCTTTTTAAAACAACGTCCATTCGTCATCATCATCCCAAATGATGACATTTTTACCGTTTTGCTTTTAGCAGATTATCTGCCGACCACCACGACAGGAGATGGTGAATCTCATCACAGAGCCAATCAGTGACTGGTGCGATGAGGCCATCGAACACACACATCATATAGTGGAAAAACAGCAGGCGGCAGCTGAATGAATATTTTATGAGCATGTAATGTTTTATTCATGCGTAATGTATATGAAAGTGAATCAGACCTTCCACATATCGACACACTAAGTCAGCCCTTGGTCACGGTCGTAGAGTTTTAACAAGCAACTCTCGCTTATACCTTAATCATCAATAGTAGAAGCGGCATTGTGTTTTTTTTTTCTCTCCAAGGAATTGAATTTCAAACTTCAACGAAATCCTGCTCTGCCTTTTGCATTATTGCTGAAAAACAAAAAGTCGTGCGCCAGGCCCAAAGCAGTCTGACAAAGGTGGCAGCTGATCAAGCGGAGTGTGACAGTGCTGCAGCTGGAGGTGACGTTTGTATATGTGGAGCAGAGGAAGCCATTATAATAAATTGGCTGAGCGCTTATGGAGAAGTGAAACGTGTCATGGCTGCTCAGTTACTCTTTCTCCCTCGAGTGCCAGACGCACACAAACAGCTGGAGGAGGAGCCACGTCTCGCCATTTTTGAAAAACGATGACAAAACAATTACATATGGACATTTTCATGAATTTATAATCACCTAAACGTTTTATTCTTCCCCCCATTACCCCAAAACAAGGCCATTTATGTATATTTACACGAGGAGCGGGGGGCCACTCAATGGGGGCCGCCATGTTTTTACACTAGTCAAAGCGGACGCACTAAAAAAAATTTTAAGTTTCACTCAAACAACTGAAGTCCACCACATGTTCTCCTGCAGGTGATGGATACGACACGCAACTTCACCTCTAGATGTCACCAAACCCTACACACTGCACCTTTAAATCCCACCAGAGCAGTAGTAGTCGAGTCCTTAACAGATCCCCCTCAGGTATCTTGGTCAGGATGCTGAAGAAGGAGAAGAAGAAGTCTCAGGATGCTGTCGCCCCGGCGACCGACTGTGCCAGTGTGCAGAGCTCAGGATCCAAGGACGACTCCACCATGATGGCGCCGTTCTCAAGCGAGGACAGCACGCCGGACTCCAGCTCCATCAGCAACGGGGGGCGCGCTGTGCAGCACATGAAAAAAGGTACCCGCAGACACTTTCATCTTTTGTTTTTTTCTGTCGTAATCCACGTTGGATTTAGATTCGGACAGGTTTGGAATAGGAGGTGCTGCCGTTTGATTCGCTGTGGCTCTCTCAAAGTGATCACAGATGGAGTTTGAACCGCAGGCTGAGTAAATAGTGACATCACCCTCAGGTTTCTGCAGAGTGCTCATGAGGCGCGTCGTGGGCGCTTCACAACTAACTCCTCCCACTTCCTGGTTCATCCAAAATGGAAGGGGCAAAGAGGCGGAGCGCAGGTAGAGCTGAGGTGGGCCCACGGCGCTGTCCCGGCATCGACAGAAGGTCGGCCCAGGTGTCAGTCAAGAGGCCACGCCCCTTAATTATACACAATTTCAAACCTTGTAGAGTAGAAATAAGCCAGTTAGAAAGAAAAAAAAAAATCCCGCCCAGGACAGTTGTTCCGGGAAAACATGTGATTTCAATTCACCTCTAAAGTTGTCAATGGGCGCTGACTCACTTTTGGAGCCGGCCTCAAGTGGCCACCCTGTGAACTGCAGGCTTTTCCCTCCCCCCTTGCCTTGTGCTTCTCATTCTAGGAATGAGAACTGCATTATGGTACAGACTGGGCGTTCTGTGTGGAGTTGGCATGCTCTCTCTCTCTCTCTCTCTCTCTCTCTCTCTCTCTCTCTCGCTCTCTCGCTCTCTCGCTGTGGTTTGGGAGGGATAAGGTAACACTCTTTACAAAGGGCATGTGTCCATCACACCCAGCTGTGGCAGCTCCCTGCTCTCGGGTCAATCTCAGCGCGCCGGACCAATAAAGCACCGGCAACGATAATATACTCGACAGTCTCACGGATGTTGACTCGACTTAACGTGGCCGTCCGTCACTCTGTCTGGACGGCTCCTCGGTCCGTGAGGGGTGAGGAGCCCGGCGAGCGATGTCTCTTGATTGGAACGTGGGCAGTGGATTGTGGTCCCGCTGATTGTCCGCGTTGCCCGCCGAAGTCGCGCGCAGGGTTTGTCTGATAAATCCTTGATTTCTGGATTTCACTAAGTGGTGAGCGCTCTGACGTCTTTTATTTTTTTTTTCTGGCTTACTTCTAAACAATGTCATCGCGGTTTTCGCGGAGGTTTCTCTGGAGGTCATTCAAGTGGCCCGGCGTGGTCGCGCCAGCAGCGGAACATCAGACGGTGGAGCGTATTAAACCTGTAATTTGTCACTGATGAAAAGCTGATGAGTTTAAAAGCTATAATGGTCTGTGGGGACACGAGGCAGAGGGAACGGGGCCCGGGAATGTTGCAATGTAAACACAGGAGACGGGATTCAGACGTCAGGCTGGATTCACTGCCGCTAAGACAGACAGGCAGGGTTTCATGTAGAGGCAGCACCTCTCGGGCAAATGGAAATATACCTCAGTTTTTCTTATTTATCCTCAAACAGTCTAGTAAACATGTTGGATTGTTTGTAAAATTGCAAAAACATGGACGCCGTAGTTACGTCCTCTATAAGAGGCCTTTGGCAGAGTACTGTTACACATGAGCAGTATTTTTGTTTTCATGGACTTTTGTGATGGCAGCTTCTCCTCAAACTGAAGTAACTCATTCAAAGCAATAACGAATACTAGACATTTGTTTTGTTTAGTCGTTTTGTTGTCGACTTAAAAAAAAAAACACTCTTAAAAACATCGAGCTCAACTTGATTTAAATTCCAATTCTAATTTCAAACTCAGTAAATCCCACCATACAACTGTAAACATGCACTCTACTCAAGGTGCAGCGTGTAAGATTTGGCGAAGTTGCGTGTTGTATCCATCACCTCACCCTGCTGAACACGCAGGAGAACCTGTGGGTGTCATTCATACTCGGAAAATGTCCACTCTGGGCCACTGTAAAAACATGGCGGCCCCCATAGAGAGGGCCCCCCCCCCCCCCCCCCTGTAAAAATACAAGTAAATATACAATAATAGGCTCATTTAGGGTTAATGGGGGAAAAAAATGCATTTAGCTGATTATAAATGTGTGAAAATGTCGGCATGTAATGGTTTTATAAGAGTTATAGAAGAGACAAAAATGACTGAAATCTTACACACTGTACCTTTAAATAAGCTTTTAATATCCTGTCAGTATATATATATAAAAAAAAATTTAAAAAAATACCAGCGGTAATATGCAGTGTAAGTAATCAAGCTAGAATGTTATGTTTCTATAAGGAAGGGGCGGAGCTAGTTTCAGTCTCAGCGAGGTAGCGGATGAAGATGTGTTCAGGGACCAGCTGCCTCATCCCTGTCTGACTGAAGAATTTGACTGTGTGACGGCCTGTGAGTTCGAGAGCATCTACACCAAGTGGAATGGTGAGTGTGTACAATATATTCATTCGCTCGTTCATTCATTCATTCATTCCGAGCACTAATGTCGGTCTGATGACAGCTAGCGTTGAGTCAGCTCGTGTCAGTGTGCTGTTGATCTTCCACCAGCTCACGCACACACGTACAGTAGGTGCCGACCATGTCGTTTTACATTGAAACGGCTCGTTTGAAGATGTATTCAAAGCATGAATAGGACTCAAATTTAATTGTTAGCATCGTGAAGATTTGGATTTTGCTCAGGGAAAAGTGAATTCACCTCTAACCTCAGCCTGTGTGACGATAACGTCAGTATGCAGATAGTATTACACTTGCTGTTTTGAAGGAGATGACCTTTATTAACCCCACTAAGGGGGGGCAGGCCTGTGAGTTCGAGAGCATCTACACCAAGTGGAATGGTGAGTGTGTACAATATATTCATTCGCTCGTTCATTCATTCATTCATTCCGAGCACTAATGTCGGTCTGATGACAGCTAGCGTTGAGTCAGCTCGTGTCAGTGTGCTGTTGATCTTCCACCAGCTCACGCACACACGTACAGTAGGTGCCGACCATGTCGTTTTACATTGAAACGGCTCGTTTGAAGATGTATTCAAAGCATGAATAGGACTCAAATTTAATTGTTAGCATCGTAAAGACTTGGATTTTGCTCAGGGAAAAGTGAATTCACCTCTAACCTCAGCCTGTGTGACGATGACGTCAGTATGCAGATAGTATTACACTTGCTGTTTTGAAGGAGATGACCTTTATTAACCCCACTAAGGGGGGGCAGGGGGGGGGGGGGGTTATGTTTGTGTAATTGTAACTGCACTTCTTTTCATACCACTGTGTTTCTGTGCTACAGTAACTGAGCCCTCCTGTATGTGTCTGAATAACCAGGTAACAACTATTGTTATATCTCATTCATGTTCCATGTGAGGTGCCGTGGTGCTTCAGTGTTTGTTTTTTGGTTCAGGACTTTGATGATGAGTCATCGCTCCCGTAGACCTGGTGAAGAACGACCCAGAGAGAAGAGACTGAAAGCTATGTTCATTCTTTCTGGACTTTTATTTGATTGCTGTGTGACGCTCACACGGCGCTTTGGATTGACAGTCTTTTTTTATTCATGTGCACTTCAATTCTTTTTAGCAAAAATAAAATGTGCCAGAGCATTTATGTAGTTCGCTTAATGTCTTATTTTCCTTATAATAGAGTTCAAATATATTTAGAAAATCCAGTATCGTTCAATCCATAGCGAAAACATTAATTATAGAAAAATGGACCAAGATGTTTGTCCATTTCATTGAAACTGATAAGTCATTATGCTAACATGATCATTCTGGGTTAACTAATAGATTTAAATATGTGCACAGCAGCAAGTAAGGTTTTATGACATTGGACTTGATATGTTTGTATTTTTCCTCGTATGAAACCTTAAATAATGTTGGGTCCTTCACGCGAGTTTCGAGAAAAGTCATCTAATTCTGGCTGAGTCATGATTTACTTTAGTAAGACGGCAACAAACAGGATTTAGACATTTCCTCAAAACCTAACTGAGGTGGGATCATTTGATCCGGACACAATTGAAGTGGTCACACCGCTTTATTACAAATGTCATACTCATGGCCACTCCCATTTTATAGGTACCTTATTTGAAAATCAATGGAGATATATTTTCGCTCTGCGGACTGAGTTTGAGGTTGAATATTTGCCCCATTATGATGCTCTGGCTCTGGGTACGTTCACGTACTCGCAGTGGCTGATGGCAGTGGCTTCAAGACGAGGCAATCAAGCTTTGCAATATCTCTTTCAGCCAGCAGCAGTGTTTATTTGGCTTTTCCTGTTTAGTTTTGGGTAAGTGGAGCTTTAAGTGTGATGATGAACCTGAGCCTCGCAGCGGCCGACGCCGTCGGGCACGACGCTGCGAGCCAGCAACTCATCAGACTGAGACCCAACTCCTGTCTGAGCCGACCGCAGCTCCCTCCCCGTCCTCCGCTGCATTTCTGCATAATGGTGCCTGGTGCGGTAATAAGGCCGGCGGAGCGGTAATTGCAAACAGGGAGTCTATTAAAAAACAAACACATGTTTGAACCGCGTCCAGTCAGGGCGAGTGAGTCGGGCAGTCACTTCGCCGACGGGACAACGAGGAGCTCTGAGGTGGATGGATATTGGGCTGCGGTGATAAGTGATTCGCCATGTGTTCGAGGCTCTCGCGGTGGAATGTGATCTCGTATGATCGTGACCCAGATAAGAATCGTTCGCTTTCTCTGATTTCATGAATTCAACGTCCACTCGGTGGAAGTGTGGCTGCGAACGTGCGCCGCTCACGCGCCAGGAGCTCTGACGCTGTTGATGCACGTTTGGTGGAACAGCAGATGTGTTTTTTGTGTATATGGCGGCTTCACGCAGATCTGGATGGTGTAGACACTGCTGCTCGTTATAACAAACGTAAATGCTGACATAAGCTATCGTCTTTGACTGTCCAAGTTCCTGAAGGCATCCACAACTGTTCCATTTCATAATATTTCACGTAGGATGATAAACAATTCAACTATGCAATGGAAAGAGATGTAATGGCGCGTATATATATAAAACGCAACCGCAGACCCTATTTAAAGATGACGCCACCCACAGGAGTGCTTATGGGGCTCAGAGTGGGCGCCTCGCTCGTCGCCATCTTGCCAGTGCCCAACTACTTCCTGGTTCGTCCTAAACAGGGCAAAGAGGCAGAGCACAGGTGCACGTGGTGATGTCGTCCTAACCGGGCAAGTTCACCTCTAAGGTTGATCACTTTCACATGGCAGTCTGTGGATGTTGACTCACTTATGGAGCCAGCCTCAAGTGGTCACCCTGTGAACTGCAGGTTCCTCCACTGCTGTGTCGGACTCGGTCCTTTACGTTGCCTCTTGAACACAAGGTATTATGGAAAACCCTCATGGCTGTGTGAGTAAATGCTGCTTGAAATAGGTCTGAGTCGGAATTCCTCAGTGCTACACTCAAATGACATCGCCATAGCGATGCGTCATTAGTAACGGCTTGGAAACCATTTGTTGGCCCGGTGAAAAGGCTTTTACACAAACCCGTTGACATGGCGACTCATATCGCCGAGTCGACGCCTTGATCCACAGGCAGTGTTCATGTTGCCCCCCGAAGCGTTTCTCTGCGCGTCCTCCTATCGTATTTGAGCTTCCCTTCATTACCACACCCCCGTTTATGACGCGCCAACCGCCGCCGCTTGTCACGCCCTAAAAAAACAGAATCACGTAAAGTCCGATTTAGGTGCGACAGGATAAATGTTGTAAACCAGCCACATCGATCAATCATCGCGGGAATTGATCAAAGCTTCAAGTGGACTGGAATGTGACATTAGTGACAAAGAAAAAAACGTGGTTCCCACTGAAGAGCTGCAGCGCACGTGATCCTGGTACATGACATCCCATATTAATCCCAGAGCACTCCGACTTCCTGGGCTCCTCGCTTGAGTTATGGTGGAGCTGCTGTACATCAGAGGGAAGATGTGAGCGCAGTGCACAAGTGCTGAATAGATTGCAAGTCCAGTGAAGTCCATTTGACCATCTGTGTCCTCAGAACCAGCCGCGCCCCCAGAGGACGGGTTGGACAGTGGCCAGACAGAGTTTTCACCGGGCGGAAATGTTCGGACCCAAGTGGTTTTTTTCTTTGTCACTAATGTCACATTCCAGTCCACTTGAAGCTTTGATCAATTCCCGCGATGATTGATCGATGTGGCTGGTTTACAACATTTATCCTGTCGCACCTAAATCGGACTTTACGTGATTCTGTTTTTTTGGGGCGCGACAAGCGGCGGTGAGCGGACATCTTTGCCCGACTGGTGCGTGGAGAGAGGTCTTGTGTGTATGAATTTAAAGGTGCAGTGTGTAAGATTTGGTGGCATCTAGAGGTGAAGTTGCAAGTTGTCCCCTCACCGTCATTTAAGGGTAGTGGAAGAAAAACAATACATTGAGGTGATTAGACAACCATGAAAATATCAGTATTTGTTTTGTAATATTTTTTTAAAAGTGATGCAAATCTTACACACTGCACCTTTAAAAAGTACGAATGTACCAAGAGGCCATGAGAGACGGAGAGAAAAGTTAAGGTCTTATTTAACGGGCGCACCGGGCACAGGTTCCCCCTCTGGATCGCCACAAAGGGGAACAAGCCAGAGCCAAGATACCGTCACAGAACCAGTTCCATCTGACGGCCCTTAAGTCTTGATTTGAACAACCAGATCCCGGCCAAAAGTATATGGAGCGCGAATATGTAGGTCGTGTCTGAATTTTCCGAACAAGTGTAGGAAAGGGTTGTACCTCAAATAGTCTCCTGATTAATCCCGATAGAGCTGGGATTTTCAACGGGTGGGACCCGAAGGTGGGTTGCGTACCTACTTTCTGAGCGCACTCAAAAATCATGCGCTTTGATTTAGGAAAGGATTTTGAACGCAGTGCCGACTATTCCCGTATTCAATCTCAGGTTCTAACGGCTCCCGTCTTTTCACTGAATTCATTTGAGAAGTTCTCCGTTCTCTCCGTCATGAAGGGATGATGATCCCTGATGGTGGCGGGTCCCCGACCCAGACCAGTCCAGAGCCGCTGCGATAGCAGAATCCCAGAGCCAACCCCACACGCCCGCACCTCAGCGACTTGTTTCTACTGTCGTGATAACACTCGAGTTTCAACCGCACCTCAGATCTTCAAGCGAGCAGAGGAAGCATCCATGATACGAGACCCAGTATCTCCATGCGAGGGAATCAAAGAGGATGATGTCATGTGATCAAAGCGTTGTTACGGTCAAGTCTCAGGATCCTCAGCAGAGGTCCTTCCTCTCCGGTTTTTCCAGTAGCTCCTTTAGAAGACTCTTTATAGCCATGTTTGAAATGGTGCCAGTCCACTAGTTTTACACATAGTGACTCATTGACCCCCACAGTCTGTGAATCACTCTGTGGTGCTCACTCCAGCTGGTACGGTTGAAGTAATTATACCCGGACTGGACGTTATTTTGTTTTGTTTTTTTGCCTCGTCCTAAGTTCTTGAGAAAAATGCAAGATAATTGGCTTCACTAACCTTTGCTGTGCAGCCGCGAGCGGAGGTGGAGTGAAACACGTGACATCGCTCGTAAACCAGACTACACAATCGCTGGACTTGCCAAAAACGTCGTATATTATAGTCCGGTTTGTTGTGGAAAACTCGCTGATCCCCCTCAAGAACTCCCAGATCCCGGAGTCCCCAGTGAGCGCTGACATGTCCGCTCTGGAATGTTCCTCCACTTTTCTCATACTTCATGAGAACCTTCTCCATCTCCCTCCCTCCATCAGCTGTTAAACCAGCAGGGAAACCTTGGCCTTCCTCCGGGAGCCGACGGCTTTTTCAGAGGAAACACTCGGTACGTGTTCCCTGACTTTAACAGTGTGAGATCCTGAGGCGGCACCTGGTTTCAGGGATTCCTTTCAGCTGATTCTGTGGCGTCAAACGTTGGAGAAGCCATTACATTCAATTACGTATCGGATTTCCCATAAAAATGTGCAAGACGTTAAAGGCAACAGTTGTTTTGTGCTCTACATGGTAATATATATATATATATATATATGATGTTTCACATCTGGAGTGGCCATTTTCCCACTTGGAGGCCTCATAAGGAATCGAGTCTATTCTTTAGTTTGTCGTCCTAATTCAAAACAAATGCACCACACGTATCCTTTCCTCCTGCTCTGCGCTTCACTGAGTGTTTATGTATATTTTTAATGGAGCTGTAATCTGAGCGTCCTGCTGCTGCCAACGGCCTCTATGGTTAAGCTGAGGCTAATCGCTGTCCCCTGAAGATTAACTGCAAGCGTAATGATGATGATGACCTTTCCATGGAAACCACTCGTGTTTACTGAATGGCCGTACGGCGTTTACAGCTAACTTCACGTGCAGTACGGCGCAGACGGACGAAGCGCCGTAGGAATTGAAAAAATGTGCAGTTCAGAGGGTGGCCACCAGGGGCTGACTCCAAAAAGGGGGCAGATCCCCATAGATCCCCAAGATGAATCAAAATTGTTTAAGGTGTGGTACCAACTTTGAAATTTGGCATAATTGAGGGCGTGGTCTCTTGACTGACACCTGAGTTGATCTGATACGTACCGGGGGGTGAGGTGACGGCACCGTGGGCCCACCCTCCGCTCCGTCTGTGCGCCGGCTCTTTGCCCATTTTTGAATGAACCGGGAGGAGTTGGGATTCGGCAAGATGGCGACAGGGGACTCGCCGACAATTTGCCTGGAAACCCTTCTGAAAGCAACGGGCGCTAACGTACATCTTTATATACAGTCTGCATACGGTCCGCTCACATGTCCAGACTCTTATTTCCTCTTTGTGGATTTTCACAATGTAAATTACAAACAGATTGAGACTCTATGATGCCTCCGTGTGTCGTTCCAAGGCCGGTTTATCGTCTGTTTTCGCAGCTACAGATGCTCCGTATTCGTTCCCCCTCTCTGTCTGTCTTTGTTTTCATAGCGTGAAAAGATGGTTAATGAATCGACAAGGTGTTCGTGTTGTAATTCAGGCTTGAAAAAAAAGAAGGAGACTGGAGACTTGCAGGGTGAGTTAGATCTTCACATAAATCCTCCCTACATGTGATGAGACGCTGATGATTCTAGCAGGCCCTTCCAAACATTTCTATCATTCTAGCAGAGGCCCCAGACAATCATGCAAACTACTAATTTATTTTTTTTTTAATTAAAGGTGCAGTGCGTAAGATCTCTATAGTTTTTGTCTCTTCTACAAATATTACAAACTGACATTTTCATGAATTTATAATCACCTTGTTTTTTTGTTTTTTTTTCAATTTCCCTTAAATGAGCCCATTAATGTATATTTACAGCGCGTCCTCTCTACGGGTGCCGCCATGTTTTTTTACAGTCGCCCAGAGAGAACGTACTTTTAATGACAGCGGAAGTCTACCACAGGTTCTCCGGCGTGCTCGGAGGGGTGAAGGGGAGGCGATGGATACAACTTCACCTCGAGACGTCCTACACACTTCACCCTGAAGCAGATGACTCGTTATGTCTGCTGTCAATGGCCGCTCCTCCTCCCCCCGTGAACTGATGGAACGCTGTGCTCGTACATCACTTTGCTGGGGTTTGATTTCCAGAAATTCTGTCGAAGCAGCAACAATTCTGGCGGCAGATTCCTCCCCTGTGAAACAGCTGTGGTTTGTCAGCATGGAAAAGGAGCGTTAGGAAACCTGGCTTCAGGTCCGCGTGATCTCACCACCCCACAAATTGTTTTAGTACAATATAATATGATGTCATATCACTCCCAGGAATGTCAGGAATGTTGCTTTTTCGCATTAGCGGAATGGAGCGTACTCCATCCCCCCCCCCCCCCCCCCCCCCCCCCCCCCCCCCCCCCCCCCCCCCCCCCCCCCCCCCCCCCCCGCCGCCCCCCACATGAAACCCCCAGACTGATTTGTTGTGGTTGGCTCTTGAGGCCTGAGTCTTTGAGATGCTGGTTTCAATCATGACTTTCTTTCCCGAAAATAAAGAAGAGAATATTCCAATAATTAATCTCTCATGAGTTACAGTCCTGCGAGTGTCTTTGGTTTTGAACATCTCTGACACTCGTTTCAACAAGGAGCTGATTCATTTGAAAATGCTTTTTGAAACTGGGGGATGTTTTTCTGGACCGAGGTTGAGGTTGAGGAAGCAGCAGATCCACGCGTGCTCACGTTTGACTCCACACCACGAAGACTCGAGTGTTATGTTCGACAAGACGCGACGGGATGTTTCGAAAACAACAGGAAGTTTTGAGTCTCCCGTCGTTACGTCCGTACGAACGTCCTCCGACAGAAACCTGATCGCCGAAGGGGCTCGTTGTTACGTTGCGCGTGAGAACCTGTGGTCGCTGTTATTTACATCGTTTGTCCCTTCTGAAAACATGGTGGTGCAATAGGGAAGTGGGAAGCAAACCCAGGTTAGCGCTTAACACTAAGCACGGTGCAGTGCCGTTTTTCCCCTCTGTGCCTTCTTGAACTTTTACCTGTGCGACCTGTTTCGGAGGAACCAGGAAGTGGGAGTCGTTTTGCGAATGAACCGCCCACAACGAGCCTCATTAGCACTCTGTCGAAACCTGCGGGTGACGTCATCACCATCTCACGGCCTCTGCATTGAATTGCATTGTGAGTCGTTGCCTGCAGATGAAGCGGTTGTGCTTAAGCCTCCTCTGATACACGCAATGACAAAGAGGGACCTCGTATGACTCCGAGGACGGGACGCGCCGACCTTGCGCATCACTTGCAACCGCAACGTCTGAATCAGGATGACCCAGTTGTTTTGGAAACACTTGGATGTGGATGGATGAGAAGATTTAAGTATTTGGCTGCAATCAGCAATTCTGTCTTCGCCGTGATCTACAACAGACAATGATCTAACGCAGGCCTCCCACCACATCATCACGGTCCGCTCCAACAAACGACAGCTGAGGCTTATTGGAACGACCCTCCATCTCATTAAGACCCCCAACACGTTGTTTGAGGCCTTCAGATGTCTCGGGACGTCATCCGAGGGTCCTAGAAGAACAGGGAGGGATTGTCAAACCTTATAGTGCACGTCATATTGACTTGTTTTATTCAAAGCATCTAAACGTTCAAGAGGTAAAAAAAAAAGAAGGAAAAGAAAAAAGAAAAAGAAAAAAACACAAAAAGGAAATATGCCAGCGAGAAGTAAACACAACAAAAAGCAAAGCACGTAAACATAAAAAGAACCTCGCTATAAAATATTACCGGCCCGTTGAGAACAACGGGACGTATGAAAAATAACGCCGTTTCCTGACATGTGGCGAGCTGCCAGAGGTCGGCAGGGAGCCTGTGCGCCATGTAATGCTGAGTCGCTGTTTATATTTGTGTTTATGTTCCCTCTAAAACCCGAATGGCAGCCTAATAGTTGCTTACTTATGTAATTAGCAACAGGCAGGAGGTGATATAACGCAGCAGGGCACTAGATTACATCTGGCCGCCAGACCCCGACTCTACTACCTGTGGGTGTGGGAATCACTCGGGTCTCGAACCTGCGAGTTCCCACAGAGAGCGGCTTCATCTCAGGGACTCGTGGAATTTGATTTAGATTGAGAGGATATGGATTTTTTCGTTAGATGTGGATGATATAGATTTTCCTCTTCCTTTTTCTCCCCTCTCAGGACCCAAGCTGTCGATAGGGAAGCAAGAGGCGCTGGAGATCTTTGCGAGAGACCACGAGGACTATCTGACCATCGAGGACAACAAGACGCTACTCAAACAGAGGTCAGTGACCTGAGGCTGTTTTCAGTTCACATGCTGATACTCTGGCCAATACAACATGTAACATGTAATATGTATATAATAATATATAAAATATATCGGGAAATTGTATTTCCAATCGAAGCTGCGCGTCAGTGGGAGCTGTCCCAGCTGGAAAGTGCTGATTCTCGGCCACTGTCGAGCAGAAACGTAGACGTACGAATATGTTTGCTTTTCCTTTTGCTGCAAAAAAAACAACACATTTTTATACGTGCCAACTCATCCCCTTTGTGCCTTTTTATATTTCATTTGTTTCTATTTAACCCTCATTTAACCAGGATAAATCCCATTGAGATTAAGAACCTTTTAATCTGGCCTGGCCCAGATAGGCAGCAGCAAATACAAAACACAAAGTTACACATAAACAAAAGACACTTTTGAGTCAAATTCAGGAGAGAGTTATAAAAATGAGTGCCGGCTGAGGAGGCGGCCTTAAGAAGTCTCCGTTTTGCTTTAAAAGCCCTCAGGGTATTAACTCAGTTCAGTTCATGTGGCGTGTACGTAAGAGTGTAAGTCAACGTGCCGTCAACACGTCCTATTAGATGGTCACACAGATTCAAACAGACAGGAACTGAAACCAATTCAGACCGTTGTTGGCTGCAGTCGCAGGCAACGGCCCCTAGGTGGCGCGACGAAGGTGTTGAACAGGGAAGGAACGTGGTCTTCAAATTCAACCTTTATTTGAATGGAGCGAGGAAAAGACGTAGTAGTCGTCGAAGTGAGATTAAGCTTAATGAACCCAACAGGGACGCGCTAGCATGCCCGCGCAACACGCTGAGTCTTTTACGGTCGATGTGTTTACCGTCGCGTAACCGCGCTCGGGTCGTAAAATCCCATTTTTGCCGCCGCTGCCCATTAACGCCCGCTGTTTCCGAACAGGTCGGACGAGGCCAGGAGGCTCGGGGAGAAGATGAATAGATCCAGAAACAGAATCAGTAAGTCATCGTCCGAAGACCGCGTCACGCGCGGCAAGCGAACTCATCCGCCCGTCACCGAGCGTGATCGATATTCACGAGCGATCGCTTTTGTCCACGTCCCGAAAGACGCGGGCCCCTCGTGGCTGCGTGGAAAAGGTCGCTGAGCGCCGGATGTTTGCTTTCCCCGGAGTGTGGAAATGTTGTTCGGCACATTCCTGGACTTTTCCAGGACTTCCACCCACCCGGTGTTGGTTTAACAGGAGGCTCTCCGGCTGTTTTACAGTGACTCCCTCAGCAAAGCCCCGTGTTCTGCTGGGTAATGTCATATGCAGGGAGCCTGACTCAGCACAACTGAGGCCTGGTCCAAAACACTGCTAGATAGTAGCCTTTGTCTCATTTTTTTTTTCGATCATATCGTCGTTTATTTTTTTTACCGTTACTTTAAAGGTGCAGTGTGTAAGATTTTGGTGACCTCTAGAGGTGAAGTCGCACGTTGTATCCGTCACCTCACCCTCACCCTTCTGAGCCTGTGGTCGACTTCAGTTGTCATTGAAACTCAAAAGATGTTTAGCGTGTCCACTCTGGGCTACTGTAAAAAAGATGGCAGCCCCCATCGAGAGGACCCGCTCCTACGGCAAATATACATTAATGGGCTCATTTAAGGGAGATGGAAAAAATAAAACACTAACGTGATCAGAAATTTGTGACGATTGTTTTGTCATATTTTTTAGAAGTGACAAAAATGACTGAAACCTTCAGACGTGCACCTTTAAACTAGTTACAGTTATGACTGACTTCTCCCTAAAATGTTCCCGAGTTGCAATGTTAAAACTGAGTTACAGCGTTTTAAACGTAACTCGTTACCAGGCCAAGTAACTATTGTGTCACTTAAAAAAAGAAAAAGTTGAAAAAAGGTCAGTGAATTTGGCCCCGCCCCTTTTGATTTGAATGAGTGAGAAGTTATGTTTGTACGTCCCGCGTGAAAACTCCACCGTCACCTTGCACCTTGTGCTCGCCATTGTTGCACCAGTGTCTTGTGTGTGTGTTTGTGTGGGTGTGGGGGCACCCGGCCCCCCCCCCCGCCCCCCCGCTGCGTCTGGACGTGACTCCACCTTACCCCACCTCCGCCCCCTCACCAGAGGAAAGACACACACAGCAGCAGCTCCTGTGAGCGAGAGCCTGGTCTGATGAAAACGGCTCCATGAGCTTCATCATCATCATCATCGTAACCATGGAGACCGTAACTATTCTGATGAACTAAAAAAAAAAAAAACCCAAAAAAACGCTTTCTTTGTCGCACCATTGCCCCCATCGCTCATCATCAGGGCCTTGCATCGATGTCACCTTGGATCAGGCCTGTTGCCGCGGCAACG